>QANX01005864.1:121383-159558 GCA_003254975.1 Ochetophila trinervis
TTTTTTTTTTTTTTTTTTTTGGCAATTTAATCCTTTATGTAAGACTTATTTTTTGTAACAATCCTTTATGTTTAGTTAAATAATCATTGCTTGGTCATTTTCATAATTCCGTCCATCTACATAAGGTACACTAGGTTTTATCATTAGAATTTTCATTAGAATAATTTTTGGTCATTTATTTGTAATAATTTTCCCACATAAGGTACACATGTCAAGGTTTTATCATTAGAATTTTCTTATCAGCACTATTGTAAATTCTAACTTTTGAAGTGACGAAAAAATTAATTAGGAAAAATAATGATGCTAAACTATTGTCGATATTAGGTGAACTGAGCCTAACTCAATCTATATTAAATTGATTTGAATTGGAGTCTAACTCATCAAATATATATTTTTTAATTCTTGCTTCTAGTTCAAAAATAATTTATAAAAATATAAAAACAAATTTTTGAAAGAACTTAAAAAAAAATGAAGTTTAGTTTTTTTAGAAAGCTATTCGAACAAAAGTAGTGAAAGAAAATAAAAGTTATTCTAACTAATACCCCATATTAGTTTTCTATAACTTTGTGGAATCAACTAATTAGTAAGTGGTGTTTCCTAGGTCGTAGTTTAAGAGACAATAACACATGAGGGTGTAGCCTATGTGGTAGGAACCAGCTCACTCATCGTACCTGTTTGCAGGAGTTGCGGGTTCGAGTCTTGATAGCTCCACATGACTCATGTGTTCTCCCTCCTCTGCTACCGCACGAGGAGGTGAGAGGTTCCAGCGATACGGACCGCCAGTAGCGGACTCCCATGAGGTTGCAAAGACGCCTGATTTGACCCTATAGCTTGATCCCTCTTGGGTTTATGACCCCGCTATGGATAGGTTTTTTTTCTTTATCAAAAATAAAAAAAAAAAAAAGTTTAAGAGACAATAACATTAATTATATATGTAGATCTATTCATAGGTTTGGTCATGTGGTCATGTGATAAGATCACTAACAATACACTTTTAAGTTTATGATTCAAACATCAAACTAGGTAAAAATCTTTCTTCGCTCAAATTGTAATAAAAAAAAACAACATGAATTATGTATTTTTTTTTTTTCATTTATGAATTAAAGAGATTAAGATTGATAATATTATAAACTATATATAATGGCAGCCAGAGGTGAAGCCGAAAGGAGGGAAGAGTTTGGGGCAATTTCACATGGAAGGTGATTATATAATGGCCATCCATTAGTATTTGTCAATTTGAAAGGCAAAGTTGAGATCTAAAAATCTGAATACAAAATCTCACCAAATCTCAAATATGTTAGTGGGCGGAGGCATATGTATCATGTGTGCGTCAAACCCCTTGTGTCCCTAAATTAATTATTTAGTTATAAAAAAACATATATATTATTATTTATTATTAATTAAATTTGGTAGGCACCTTGTAACCCACTCATCACTGTTATATTATTATTTTTATGACCAAATCAGCATATCTTCGCCTAATAAAGTCCGCATACCTTTTTTACTTACACTTATAAAGTTGTAAATTTGAGACACATCTCTTCTACTTTAAATTAGAAATTGTTATGGTAATTAAAAAAAAAAAAGCATATCTTCTCTCATCCCCCACGTCAGCATGTGACTTTTAGATGCATATGTTCATGTAGCATATATTCAACTCCCACCTATCATATATATTCTTCATTTGCTACTCAAATAATGAAAACACTAACTTGCTAAGATTTTATCCTGCATTATTAAGGAAAGCTTTTTGACTAGTCAATTTTAATTGATTAAAACTCATTGTATTTCAAAACCTATCAATTTTATTTATTTATTGAATTAAATATGAGTAATGATATATGCATATTGTACACTGATATATATATTCTACTTTATCAAATTTTAATTGTATATATGTACTAATTAAGAACAAACATATAGCTACATAATAGCTATGTTAATATCTATTAATCATAAAGTTCCCCTCTAATTTTATGTTAATATCCTTTTTGTTTTGCAATTTTTTTTTAAAAAATATCAATCTTAAATCTAATGAATACTGTAATTAAGCTTAATATATATATATATATAATTTAAAAAAGAAAAAATGATTAAATAATTAAAATATATAGGAAATTTCAAAGAAGAGAATATCTAAAATCTCCCCAAAAAAAGTAATAATTTTATTGGATGGAGTTTAAACAATATTATAAATGGAAAGGGACCCCCACCAAGTACATGTCCACCCCAGCAGCTAAGACCCTTTGCTTGATTCCAACATATATGATCGATGTTCATTAATTTGCAATTTTTGAAAGATATTGTCTAGATCTGCCATATCTCCTTTTGCCCCATATATTATTATTATTATTCCATGCCTTTCAAAGCTGGAAAATTCAATCCCCTCCCAATATCTATCTCTTCCAAACAACACTTAGACAATGTGACACTTCTTTATTAATGCTTCAAACTTTGAACCCGCCAAGTGGTCCAATGTACCAATCAAAGTATTACATGCACTTATTTATATAAACCATATAGTTATTTCTATTAATTATTTTAATAGTTTTGGAGCACATTTGCGCTGGTCCGTTACATGTGGCCAATCCACTACCTAGCTCGTCTCTTTTGTTTGCATCTCTATTTAAAGGAGTCTTTGAGAATTACAAATCATTCAAAGGGCATTTCACTTGCTAATAATTATTAGCTGCTAAAGCTTTTTGCATTCTTTCTTATTCATCTTCTTCATCACTTTTACTCCAATGGCTTCTCTTCTTCTACCTGAAAGCTACGCATGCATCAACGGTGATGATGGCTTGGAAGGATTCAAAGCATCAGAAATCCACGGTGCCCTTCTAATGTCCTTCCTTGAAGAGTTACAAGATGAGGAGCGAGATGATGAGAGATTAAACAGTGTGATCCAATCTCTAGAGGCAGAGATCAATTCCAGCCGTACCACAGTGGACGAGAGCCAAGTGATGAGCGATGGAGAGGATAGCGATCGATCATGCAGTTTTGGACACTTGTACGACCGAGATTGCTCGATCGCTGAACTCGAGATCGGAGTGGCTGATATGGAAGCAGTGCCTAATTGCTCACCACCAAGCGATGACATGAATTGGTACATGGAGTCCTATGGAGATGAGATGCATAGCATAATTAATGGTGGATTTGCAGAAGTGAATGATTATTCGCATAATGTTTATTATGGGGTTGCTCAAGATTTAGAGGCGCAAGGAGGATATAGCTCCTTATGGCAAGAAACCACTTATGATTCAATGATGTATGACTCGTTGCCTCAATGTACATTTTAGAAATATTCTTGAAAAAGAAAAAGAAAAAAAAAAAAAAAAGCCTTACAATTTAATGGAAAAATGCAACTTAAAAAAAAAAAAAAAANAAAAAAAAATTATTTTCTTGTCTAAATTAATATTTCAATTTTTTACTTTTAGTCTCTGATTTTTTTTTTCTTTTTGACATTATATCATTACTTCATAAACAGTGAAATGTTTAAAACCCTTATTTCTAACCTTTTAGAGATATATTGTTTTCTATGTGAAATACTGAATTAATATGCATAGTAACATTAACAAAAATTAATTTGTGTTGTTACTTTAAACTTGATACCATGGTATGCAAACATTTAGAAGAAAAAAAGGATATGAACAATAAATGTATTTTTATGATGAAATTCAACGTACTTAAAATAGATGCCAAACAAAAATTTCACGAACTAATTAAGGTTTAAAATTTAAAACGTAGAATTTCATGAAGTATTTTACACTTTACTTGTTCTGTCCAAGTGTCCATCCTTTTTGTTAAGGTTTCGGAACCAAAAATTAATCCAGTCCTATGTCTGGTATCAATCGGATTGGGCAAATTTTTTTATATTAACTAATAAAACAAATATAATTTCAATTTATTTTATCATATTGTTTGATTTTTGAATTGAGAAAAATAATTTAAATTAGAAAAATTTGTATCTAATGATATTTAATAAAAGCTTATCTAATTAAATTATTATAATATTAATATTAAATACCATCTTAATGTACGCATCTAAAAATTACAATTTCAACCCATAATTGTTACATTGATATGAAAAAAATATAAATATAAATAAAGAAACACTTAAACATGATGCAACGGAGAGGAAAAAAAACAAAGATAAACAAAAAGAAATACAACTGAAAATAAAGGCAATATATATATATATATAGACACACACACATAGCTCATGGAGAAAAAAGAAAACTGAAGATTGAAAAAAAAAAAAACAAAGACGGGAAATTGGAAGATAAGGAAAAACAAATATATAGATTAGGGGTGTTAATCGGGTTTTTTTTTTCATTCAATCCAATCTAATCGGATATATACATCAAATCCAATCCAATCAGTAATTGTATTTGATCGGTTTTGTTTTAACTTTTATTTAATTTTTTAAATTTTTTAAATTTAATTTTTGAACTTTTTTATTTTGAATATTTGACATTTGAGTTATTTTTTGTGACAAAAATTTGTTGAGCTTAAATTTTGTTTAAAAATTTACATTTTTTTTCAAAACCTAACACATAAATAATTAAAAAAATAATAGAACAAATAAACATATTAAACTAAAACAAAACAAAACAAAATTAGTACATTAATCAAATTATTCAACTCCAAATTTAAAATAATACAACAAAGCCTACATACCAATAATATTAACTAATTGCCATATTTTTTTATAAAATAATCGTAAAACCAGTCACCTGAGGTAGCGCCTAGGGTCACGCCTAACCAGGTTTGTCTGCTAGGCTACCTAAAAATAAAAAATAAATTGGAATCATAGAACCAGAGCATCTCCAATGATTTTTTTTATTTTTCAAAAGTTATTGCCACATAAGATAAATAGGCAGTTTAATTTAAAAATCTTCTCCAATGGCTCTGTCTAAATAGTCTGTTAAGCTGATGTTGTATAAAAAAAAAAATAGAAGATGTCTAGAAGACTTTCTACTTCTAGAGGATTTGTTAAACATTCTAATTCATTAATTATATTTAATTTTGGTTAACTTTTAGATCATTTATAGTTTGTTTTGAACACAACCACTGGAGATAACTTTTAAATAGACATTGTCTATTAAATAGTCATTATGCCACATAAGCAGAAATACTTATATTTATTTTGCCACATAGACTTTAATGGAAAAAACCATTTGAGATGCTCTTATGTATAAGTGTCAAATGTCTCATAAGTGAAACTCTTATTGGGAGGTTTTATTGTAAAAAAAATAAATATGGTTGAGAATATATTATTTTTTTTGGTAAACTATGGGTGAGAATATATGGTGATATGTCAAATGCTAAAGTGTCATGACATGATTTTAAACTAAAAATATAGCTGGACAAATAATTATCTTTAGGAAGAAGAAAGATATTTGTGTTCCAATTATCATTTGCAGATCTATGTTAATTATTTATAGACCAATTTATTCATTTAGATATGTTTCCCATTTATGAACCAATGTACTTAATTAGAGATAAATGTTAATCAATTATGGACTAATAATATTCATTATAGTTAATATTATACATTTATGAACTAATATTACTTATTTATGGATTGGTACGATATTCACTTATGAATAGGTATCAGAGGTCTCACAGTGAAACCTTTATTGGGAGGTTTCATTGTAAAAAATTTCTGAGTAAAAATATTTAGTGATATGTCAAATGCTAAAGTTTGATTTTAAACTAAAAATATAGCTGGACAAATAATAATCTTTAGCACTTGTGATCTCAGTATTCCAACAAACACAGTAAAACTGTTTCAAACAGATCAAAATTATATATATATATATATGTAAAATTTTGCTATATAGGGTGATCGTCCAATCACATGCAATCATGATAAGTAGATGTCATATGGTGGAAGATATGGTCCACTATAATAGTAGTGTAGAATGTCTATGCGTGTCTTCTGCAAATTTCTAATTTAACTTCTTTATATGTGAGAGCCAAATGAGGGACTCAAAAGTAATTTTATGAGAAATCCCTTTTGATTTATTTATTAATTAATTTTTACCTTGAAATGGGCAATACTTAGTATTATGGGTAAGTTTTTTTTTTTTTTTTTTATAATGGTATTATGGGAAAGTTGGCATCCCCATTCTCCCCACCTTCCAAATTCTTTGTATCATCCTAATTCATATGTACGTGCCAGATACATACACACACACACATATATATATATGTATGTATATATACATATATATGTATATCCATGTTATAACCAATAATGCAGCTTCCATTATTTTCTGTCATCAACAACACTACAGAAAATTGAATATTTTAATTGCAAAATCGACATCTATATGTACTTCACTATGTAAACTTAAAGATCAAAAAACCAACTTAAAAAACTTCATTTTTTTTTATTATATATATTAATAATTAAATTGAAACTTCTTCATTGGATATATGAACAAGCAACATCGATCCACCGACAGGAAACACATTATACATTAAAATAAATAAAATATTGAAACACATGGTTGTGCAGAGAGAGCTAGATAACCAAGGAAAGTACAGGTCACAATAGACTCATCTTCCTCCTTGGTTTTGTTGTTTCTGAATGTTCACTCTCATGGAAGACAACATTGTCTGCTTTGCATTATCTATGTACTACTCCTACCCATCTTTTTTGGATCTTATAATATACGTATTATTAATTATTTATATCTTCCTGCTCGGTACAACGGGTCCATACATACATATATTATTAAACAAACTATAATACACATGATATTATTATGCACGCATGCTTATCTGTATACATAATTATCCAAAGTTCCAAACTTTGTGCACATGATTGACATACGTGGTCCATAATTTATTCATCATATCAATCATATTCATGCCTTATTTAAACCCTAACCAGTCCAACTAGCTAGCCCATCTCTTATTCCTTTCCATATTATTCCAAGTTTATTTTTTTTTCTTTGACCTCGATCTTAAACAAAATCTCTTCCTTTTCTTCTGCACAAAAAATGGCTTCCTCAATATCTGAATTAAGCGGGTCATGCATTATGGAAGATGATCATCATATTGAATTGGGATCAGGAATGGAAGTTTTGGAAATGGTCAATTCACTTAGAGCATCTTTATTTGAAGATTCACAAGCAGAAGCAGAAGAAGATTGCTGTGACAATGAAAGGCTAAGAAGCTTAATCCAATCTCTTGAAGCAGAGATTAATAATAATCCATGTGCATTATTACAGGGAGAAGAGCTTGCTGGATCAAGTTCTATGGAGGTTGGTGATCAAAGTCATGATGATGATCATGAAACTTGCACTTGTGTAGGATCCTTAATGTGGGGTCAGGATTGCTGGATACCACTTGATCATAATGATATTGTTGATGATCATGATCTTGTCGCTTCCTCACCAAATGATGATGAAATGAACAATTGGTGGGTGGAGCCCAGTGGGGATGGAATTATGCATGATATTATGAGTCATCAAGTATTAGGAGTTGCCTTGAGAGGATCTAATTTGTGGGAAGAAACATTGTATGATTTAGAGATATGAAATAATATAATATTTGCATATACATTAAATTAATCAATTTCAAATTTTCTAATTAGGGTTTTCTTTTTTTCTTTTTTTCATTCATTAAGGGTGGATAACAGCATCTAGCTAGTAGTGCCTGGTCATAATTATTATAAATATGATCTGAATTATTTTGCTTAAATTTCTCATACCAAAAGACTAGTTACTAATATTTCAATTAAATTTTTTTTTTTTGAATTATTTTGCATAAATATGACTTTTTTTTTCCACCAATATAACAATTTTCAAATTCCAAAATTTGATGTCTATCCAATATGCATCATATAACGATTCTCAGTTTATATGTAAAAAGATGTAAATTAATTAACTATATCTACAAAAGTTCATTTGATAAAACTGTTATGGGCAAAATATGCAAAAAAAAAATTCCAATTTGGATTTGAAATATTACATACTAGACAAAGCAATAAGATGTTTCTAAATGCATCAATGTATTGGGATATCCCAATACATTGGTTATGTAATTGCTCAAAAAAAAAATACATTGTTTATACAACATTATATATAAAAGCCAGAGGATATCAAGATTCTTTGGAAAAAGAAAAAGTGGTATATATAGTACATACAGATGCTTTTGTAGTGTATTCAGGAATTGAAATTTTTCATCCCTCAAAACCTGATCCATGCGACGACTTTATGCTAGTCCCAAAATTTTGAAGCCAGCTCATGCCAATCCAAGTCTGGAAAAGGCAATATGGGCCTGGAATGGTTTCTGCTTGAAAGCATAGTTTCAGAAACTAGAGAGAGGAATGGGGATAACATTTTAGGATGCTTTAGATAGGACACAATAATTTAACTTAAAAATAATTTGCTAAAAAATATTATTTTGTATAGACACAATTAATATGATTATAAATAAATAACAACTTGATTAAGTCGAAACTGTCACAAATAGATACGATTAATAAAAAATAAATTTTTATATATATAATATTTGTATATGTGTAGAAGATATATTCAATTAAATATGGAATAAATATAATAAAAGTAAAGCATAGATTAAATTAAATAAAGCGCAAATTAAATTTTTGTACAAAAAATTTAAAAATCATGAATAAACATATATATTATTTTATCAAAATAAATATAATAGGGTACCTAGAACACAGCTTGTTAACACCGATTACCACGTCTAAGACATACTACGATAAACCTTGACAAATTAATATTTGAGAAAGCAAATTATATAGTTGTTATTAATTATTATTCTATATTCCTGAGGAAAACATCCTATCACATCTGATTTCGTGTTTCAATTTTATTTTATTTTATTTTTTTCTTTTGCATGAACATTAGTACCAGATGTGGTGGAACGTTTTTCCCAAAGACAACAAATTCTGAACTCTTTATGTGCATATATGTTTTATGAATAGAAGTTTCAAACTTCAGAATCAATATCTGGTAGTGCTGTTCTTAAATTAATATAAGAACTTATAAATTATGCAAAACTGATGAGGAAAAGTTGCTA
The DNA here is from genome assembly GCA_003254975.1 of Ochetophila trinervis. Lineage (NCBI taxonomy): Eukaryota > Viridiplantae > Streptophyta > Magnoliopsida > Rosales > Rhamnaceae > Ochetophila > Ochetophila trinervis. Next base: position 130,444 of record QANX01005864.1, read on the forward strand.
CAAATGGACTACCTCTCTACTATGTTTAACATAGTATAAATGTTATCAAAAATAATTAATTAATTTAAAGCTTGGGTTTCTGTAAAGTGTTGAAATTCATGCCTTTATGGGCTTGAGACAACAAAATTTGTTTATTAAGTAAAAAAAAAAAAAAAAAAAGAAGAAGAAGAACGTTAGGGCTTAGTTCTTGATCATTGTTAATTTCTTAGACGCGTCAAGATGTATATGCATGGTATAAAATTAATCTATCTTAGATTTTAATTAAAGTGCATAAAGTCGTTAACTATTCAAGGAAAGGATTTTGAAGTGAAATATTTTAATTTGGTATTAGGTTATAAATTTTTTCTTTTTTCTTTTTTTGTTGAATATTGGGTGATAACTTTTAGAACAAAAAGAAAAGAAGTTGATAAAGTTAAAGAGCAACGTACTTTTACCCTATGTATTGTATATATTATATCATGAAGCAGAATTTTACATGAATCCCAGTATGGAATTAAAAAATTAATAAAAATTTAAGAAACTTAAAAAATTAAAACAGAAAGTTTAAGTTCATGAACATTATAAAAATATTATAATTTATAAACTCATGTGATATCGTCCATGAATAAAATGAAACAAAAAATAAAGAAAGAAAAGTAATTCGTAGCCATAAACATACATAAAATTAAATTTGTAGGTTTTAGTCATCTTTTTTTCTTTTACCTTACGATTTTTTGTTCTCAAAGAAGCATTTCATTTGGTGGAAGGAATTCATTGTGCCCAATCTTCTATTATATTCTTAGCAACGAAGAAATTTGCCAAACACGCCCCAAAAGAGAAAACCATGAAATTAGTTTTCCTGGAAAGTTTAGCCTTTTCCTATTAATTTTCTTATACATGGTTTTCAAATACAAGGCCAGAAGAAACAGATTGAATACTATTATTTTGCCACAATTATATGGTTTTTGTAAGCTTTGTAAAGTCATTAAAGTTGGATGTCTCATAGAGCCATGAACGTGCCCATTGTCTTCTAATTAATTTTTTATTTATTTTTCTTTTTTTAATTTACATTGAAAAAGTGAGTGTAGAAGCTGCTTTCCAGCCCATGAAATTACTTACTGTCTTCGTATTCCTTAACTTTGGAATTGGCTTTAGTTTGGTTGTGGAATGGCCAACCTTTTTCTTTTCTTTCTTTTTTAAATTGTTTTGTTTTTCTCACTTTGTTAATGGTGGCCCCGCAATTAGAGAGAATAACCAAAACAGACAAACCAGTGAGCTTAGCGAATCGGTATTTTAAGTGGTTATTATCAAATAATTTATTTTTTATTTCAATTTTTAAAATTAAAAATTAAATTAAATTAAATACTGTCAATTAAATTTTTTCATATAAACTACAGTTCTAATAAAAAGAAAAATTCAACAAAATACGAGTTTCATTAACAATATTACCATGTGTACTGAAGGACAATTCAGGACTCATAATTAGACTGCTTTTCATGAAATATATGCTTAAAAGTAATTAGTGGACAACTTTTAATTCCTAATTGACCCATATTATTGTACACTTTATATCAAACCAGAGAAGAGTCGAAAGTGATGTTCTTTTTGTATTTATTCTTTGTTTTTCTGAATTTTAGGTTATGTGAGTTTTGTTTAGATCAGGGGAAGGACAATGACTAATCTATTATTTGAAATATGCATAAAACAAATTAAAGAAGCTTATTTATGTCAATTAATATCTTTCATTGATTCTTCAACCACAAGCATGCCCTATTTTGATACGTTTGACATTCCATGAATCTAGTCAAAGTTAAAAATATAATAATGACTAATTTTGCTTTAATATCTGAGTTTTACAATTTAAGTTCTAATTTCATTTGGTTTTTTTTTTTTACTTTTGACTAATGGGGTTTAAAAGTATTTTTTCATACTAAATAGATCTGACAAAATGCTACATAACATGATAATATAGCACAATACAATACAATAATTTACGGATTTGAATCTTCTATATCGGATCGGATTAATATCAGTGTTACACGATAAAACAGAATAAAAAACAGGTTGGAATGGATTGGAACACGTTAACACGATATAGCATGATAAGAAATTATTGATTTAATTTAATTCCTAAATTTTTACATTATTTTTTTATTTTCTTTGGGAAACTATGATATTGATATTTCATTTCATTGGAAAGTAACAGCTGTATATTTATTTATATATTGATATTTTATTTTAAATTCTATTTTTCTATTACTTATGTTGGATGTACAATTTAAGTTTGGTTTGTAATATTTTTAAAGTGACAATATTTGTAATATATTTTTTTTTCTTTAGCTATGATAAATATTTAATATAGCCTTACTTTGTAATATTTTGCATATTTTGAATTCAAAAATATAAATCATGTAGAATTTTAGTATGTTGATTTTTTTTTAGATGTTTAGAATATCATGTAAAAAAATAGAACAAATATATTTAAGTTTAGAAAATACAAATTAAATACGGCACGAACACGGTTCTATACGAATGCTTAACGGATTGGGTTCGGATGAAAAAAAATTGATACGAACATGAAACAATACTACACGAATACGGTTCAGCACAACACGTTACCAATCGTAATACTACAATATATCAAATTTCAAATTAGAAGATATTAAAGTGTAAAATTTAAAACTAGTTTTAGAAATATGCAATTTTAATATCTTTTAATTTGAAATTTCATACAGTTTAATACCAGTCATGTAATATGCACCAACTTTTTAAAAAATAAATAAATAGAGGAACCAAAATTTTTCAAACTAATTTTAATATTTTACACTTTTATATTTTTAGTTTAAAAATTGATACAATTTAATATTAATTACATAAGACTACAATTAAACTCTATAGTCAAAAGTAAAATATGACTTAAAATTGCAATTGATTAAAAAAATTACATAATCAAAAAGTTAAAATCTAAATTAAAATATCTAGAAGGTTGAGAGTTTCAAAATATAATTAATCCTCATATTAAAGTAATAATAAAAATAATAAAAGAAGGTGGAGATCTATTGAGTTTCAATTATTAATGGGAGGAAGGTTAAATGTAAAGTACAAGTAGAGCAATATGATATTTGAAGGTTGAAGGGGTAAGAAAGAGAGATTCAATCAAATTCCTGATCTCTAACCTTATTCTCACATGTTTTAATTTGTATGTGCAGGGTTTCGGTGGGAAACAAAATAACTAAAAACCGCTCATTCATTCATTTAAGAGAGCCAAAAAATAAAGAAATAAAAAAACAAAAACCAACCATGCAACTTCAAAAGCAAAAGTAAAAAGATCACACACAAACACCTTCTTTCCAATCACAGCAAAAAGCAGAAGCACCCCAAAAGAGCTTATTCCAAAGCCAAAGCTGACCACATTAAGCAAAAGACTTAAACAAATTGCAAGAAGATCCCAATATATACTCTTCATATTCATCTCTCACTACTCTTTTTCATTTCTACTACAACTGCTTTGGAGCTCATACCAATGTCTAAAGAGATTGTTGTTGCAGAGCCAATCTACGAAGCTCATCATCATGATAAGGATAAACCATCCACTTCAAGGTCTATTACTGTTAGTTCTAAAGTTGGTTATGATGATGATCATGTTCCTGAGCCATTTGAGAGTGAAAGATTGCCTCCAACTTTGGATGCTGAAATCCGGAGGTTTCTTCGTGTAGCAAACTTGATTGAAAGGAAAGAGCCTCGTATCGCTTATCTATGTAAGTTGTTCTGTGTGTTTTGGATAAATGAGTTCAGTTTTTTTTTTTTAAGAGTGAAGTTAAAGTTTTGGTATAATTTGATAAATTTTGAAGCTGTTTGTTTATTTCTTTTCTGGTATACATTTTCATTTGTCTTCCTGAAATTTTGCTTTGCTTTGAGTAATTTTTGTTCTTAATTGTGGTGGCAGAATCCAAGTTTTGTTAGACTAATTATCTGTTTTAGTTGGTATAAAAACTGAGTAACATATAAAAGGCACAGTAGAATATTAAACTCTGCCTTCCAATTTCAAACTAGACAAAAGAAATTGTAGTTACCAAAGTTAGATAAATTTTTTTGTCCTTTTATTTGGTTTTAAACATTACTAGTTATGCCAACAGTTTTAAGATTATTGGAATTTCTTTCTTTTTGCTGTGTGACATGGATGAGCTAGAAAGATCTTGTCCTGCAAGCAAGACTGAGGTTTGAACTTAAAATCAGTGCATGAAAAATTCACATTTTAAGTGAATGTTATTGGCAGGCCGTTTTCATGCCTTTGTAAAAGCACATAACAATGATCGCAATTCAGATGGACGGGGTGTTCGACAATTCAAAACTTCTCTTCTTCAACGACTTGAACAGGTAATTATAAATTTGAAGCAAATTTCATAAGCTTTTGAAAACTTACTAACTAGTGATTGCATAGCTGTTTTCTGCATTATGACATTGTATAGAGATGCCAATGTGTTTTGATAGGGGGAAAAAAATTGTTTTTGATCAAAAAAGGCTTTTCTCGTTTCTCTGTTATCTTTTTCTCTATGAATTCAATCTTTATGTGTTTCTCTCATCTTTTCTTTTATTTTTTTTATTTTTTCTTTTTACGGTGCTCAATACAGAAATGAATTGACTTACTGAAATTATTTTCATATCTTGCTTTTCTTTTCTATACACATTGGATTTAATCTTCATCTCTTTTGTTGGATTCAATGAGTAATAGGATGAAGTTTCTACACTTTGGAAAAGAAAAGACAAGACTGATATACGAGAACTCAGACGCGTTTACCATGCATACAAGGACTACATTAATAAGCATGGTGGAACATTTGATTTAGAAAATAGGTAAAAACCCTTTTTTATCTTCTTCTTTTTCTTTGTTCTGAGAGATTTGTTGTTCTGCTTCTAATCTTCTTTATGTTATTGGATACATTTGTATGCTATGCTAAGCTAAGTTAGTTTGGCGGGTTTTATCTGAATTAATCACAGAGAGAAGCTGATAAATGCATTTACAATTGCTTCAGTGTTGTCTGAAGTTCTAGAAACAGTAATAGTTGCAGCTGGTCCTCAGGTACTTTCTTTTTCTTTTCTTTTTTCAAGAGTCTGTTAATTCCTTTTATCTTTCATTTTCTTATGTCTCTACTCATTCCTCTCTATTTCTGCTGCCAACAGGCTCTTGATACTAGAGGCAACACACACACAGTACATGATTTCTTTGGAACATATAATATTCTACCACTTGATCATGGAGGTATTCAGCAAGCAATTATGCAACAACCTGAGGTCTGGTGCTGTTTGGATAACTAAGTGTTTTCATTTTTGGTAATTCTTTAATACAGTAAAAAGCCTCTAAAGCACTGGGGAAAAAAACAAGTGAATATGCTAATAAACTTACAAAATTATGATACAGATTAGGATTGCAATCGCTGCTATTCGCAACATTCGTGGTTTACCTTCAGCCCAAGATTTACAGAAACATGAGGATTTTAAAGATTTGTTTGATTTTCTTCAATATTGCTTTGGATTTCAGGTAATTTCAGTTCCACATTATTGTTCATTCAATAATCATATGAAATGATAGCTGGTAAACTTTAAAAAAAATTTCAATAATCATAATGTATCTTTCAATCAGGCAGGAAATGTAGCCAACCAGAAGGAGCATCTGCTTCTACTCTTTGCTAACATGCACACTCGACAAACACAGAAGCAGGGATCGACCAAAAGGGTAATTTTCGCTATTTATTATAAACTTCTGGTTTAATTATCTTCTATTGGACTTTATCATTTTTTTTATTATTGTGATTAAATCAGTTAGGAGATGCTTTGGTGGATGAGTTAATGAAGAAGTTCTTCAAAAATTATACAAACTGGTGCAAATTTTTGGGCACAAAAAGCAACATCAGGTAAGATAATTGGTCGTCTTTGCTCCATGCTTTGCAAAGAACTAGAAATCTTAATGTTTCAGTTTAAAAAAGCTATGTTGCATTTTCATGACCTACTTGCAGCTGTTTCTGCTCTTCCATTCTGTCATAGTTTCATATACATTTATGATATCTAACATTTTTTTTTATTTTTTTTCCCTTTTTTTATATCACTTCTATGTCATTTCTGAAATTGTTACCTTCTGTTTTTCTTACTGTGAATCCTGTAATATGTTTGATCAGGTTGCCTTATGCAAAATATGAAGCACAACAATATAAACTTCTGTATCTAGGGCTTTACCTTCTTATCTGGGGGGAGGCTTCAAATTTGCGATTCATGCCAGAGTGTTTATGTTACATATTTCACCATGTAAGCTTGATTTTTAAAGTATTGGTTGGAGCTTGAATTTGGTTTTGGAGTAGTTTTTCTCTGCTGCTTTAGTATTTTTTCTGTTACTTATTTCAACTAAGTCTGCACTATTATTATAGTTAAACTCTATGCTCCTGTATAAACTTTGTGTTTTCCATAATAATATTCTCTTTTCCTTTCTTTAAGATGGCATATGAACTGCATGGTATGTTAACCGGTGCTGTCAGTACCACAACATGGGAGAAAGTCATGCCGGCATATGGAGGAGGATACGAGTCTTTTCTTAACAATGTAGTAACCCCCATATACGAGGTTATAAAAGAGGTAGTTTTCAATTTGAATGCTGTGTTTTAATTCTTCCTTTAAATTGCTAGTTACATTTTTTTTTCTTTTTTTTTTGTTAAAAAACTGAAGGAAGCCGAGAAAAGCAAAAATGGGACAGCTGACCATTCCACATGGAGAAACTATGATGATCTCAATGAGTATTTCTGGTTAGAAATAAATTTTTGAGTCTTATATCTGTCTATTTTTTTTCCCATGTCTACCAAGTTAGTCTTTCAAGAAAATTAGAATATATCTTCATGTATTTGTAATAGTTGCTATATTTTTGCAGGTCCACTGATTGTTTCCAAATAGGTTGGCCAATGTGCCTCGAACACAATTTCTTCTGCGTACAGTCTCCAAATAAACCAAGTTCAAAGTGTACTTCAGCATCGACTGCTGCTTGGAAAAGAAAAAGAAACAAGAAGAAAAAGGATGACAATCACGAAGATGAAAATGAAGAACAAGGGGTACAATATATATTGTCATATTACTGCACTTTGTTCTAAAGCTGCAATATCACTGTTCAATCTCTCACGTTTGTTTTTTTTTTTTTTTTTTTTTTCTGTGGTCACAGGCTACTAAAGATGAAGAACTAGTGGTACAATATACATTTTGTCATATCACTGCACTTTGTTGTAATGCTGCATGAAACAAGATTATAAATTGAATTGAAAAAGTTACTGTTCAATCTGTCACATATTTTTTCTTTTGTCACAGGATACTAAAAAGGAAGATAACCATGAGCGAAAATGGTTAGGGAAAACAAATTTTGTAGAGATCCGTTCGTTTTGGCAGCTTTTTAGGAGCTTTGACAGAATGTGGAGCTTTTTTATTCTATCACTTCAGGTGGACCTATGACCTAGCATTACAGACTAGTTCCTTCACTATCATGATTTTCTATGTTGCTTAGTATTTTTTCTTACTTTTACTTCCTAGGCCATGATAATTATGGCATGCTATGAACTGGAATCTCCGCTTCAACTATTTGATGCAGTAGTATTTGAAGACATTATGAGCATCTTCATTACGTCTGCAATTCTTAAACTAATACAAGGTTCGGGTTTTTTCTTTTTTCTTTTTTTTTTCATTTGAAGAAATTACTATCTTCGTATTATGTTTATGTTAACATGTTACAGTACCATACTAAATAATGAGTATATATATGTTAACATGTTACAGTACCATACTAAATAATGAGTAGATATAGTGAAAGACTGAAAAGTCATAAAAATAAAATGGTTGGCTTATGTGTGTGTATTTTATGCATGTATTTATCTATGTCATGCATTGGAAAATGTGAAAAATCTTAGAAGGGATTTCCATCTTGCAGAAATTCTCGAAATTGTCTTTACATGGAAAGCCAGGCAGACAATGGTATACTCTGAAAAGATTAAACAAGTGGTGAAGGTGGTTGTTGCAGTGATATGGACAATTGTTCTTCCTGTATGCTATGCTAAATCTAAAGGAAAATATACTTGCTATTCGTCTCAAAACAAAAGCTGGCTCGAAGAATGGTGTTTTTCTTCCTATATGGTTGCAGTTGCAGTTTATTTGATGATAAATGCAGTTGAGATGGTGCTCTTTTTTGTTCCTGTTATTAGCAAGTATATTGAGCTATCAAATTACCAAATATTCACCATTTTCTCATGGACACAGGTAGGTTTTTCATAGAGCTCACTTCTTTTTTCTTTTCTTTTTTTGTCATAACTTTTGAATCTGCTTTACAATAAATTGTTCACGAGTCTTATAATTCTCATAACTATTCCAAATTATCATATGATTGCAAAAGATAGATTCAGAGTATCCATTTTTTCTCCTTTGACAAAAACATATATGACTTTTAAGTTGTGCCTAATATGCAGTGTTTAAGGTCAAATGTGTTTTTGAAAGATAAATCAATGGTGGTAAAATTTTCATACACACTCGCATGTAATTACGCAATTAATGGAAAAATGTGATTTTGAAAATCAATTTAAGTTTTGAAAATCCGAGTGTGGCCTTTATCAATATATAAAAACTTAAACTAACTAATGTTGTTGGTATTACCAATGAGTTAAGGATTGGCTTTGATTCCAACAATTTTGGGATTCAAATACTTTTGAATCAACTTATTTCATTTACAAATATAAAATACTGTTTGGAAAGAGTTTATCTTATTCTTTCTTTCTCATATCAAGTTTGTAAATAATCCTCTTACAAATATTTTCTCACCATATAGCCTAGAGTATACATTGGACGTGGGATCCAAGAAAGCCAGGTTTCGACATTGAAGTATATCCTATATCCCTCTTCTAAATTATTTATTTGTAAATTGTACTTTTTCCAATTATTTTGTTAATGTATATTAATTTTCTTTTTTTCTACATAGGTATATGTTCTTTTGGATATTAGTACTATTGAGCAAATTTTCTTTCAGCTACTGTTTTGAGGTAAGTTTGGATTGGAACTGCATTGTAACATCATAATATTGTGAAATGTAATGAATCAAAAAAAAATGCTTGGTAAAATGGAAAGATGTAAAAGAAAGTAGTGAGCATTTCTAAAATTTAATGTCGTTTTCATACAACATTGATTTGCACTGAAATACTCTGGCTATCTATGCAGATAAAACCACTCATAGGACCAACAAAACAGATCATGAAAATTGGTGTGAAAAAGTATGATTGGCATGAGCTTTTTCCAAAAGGTATTCTAGATTTTTTTTTCTAGAACATGTGTCTATAAATTTGTATAGAATAAAACAATAATGTTCATTGCATCTAACAAAAAAAAAAAACTGCTTCTGTTTCAGTTAAGAACAATGCTGGTGCAATTGTGGCTGTATGGGCTCCTATAGTAGTTGTGAGTTTCATTTATTGTAACTGGATCAGTGGTAGCTCGAATGCTTTTGCTTAGCATAACTTTATGTCACTGCACTATTAAATTCTTTTGTATTGTGCTCATTACAGGTATACTTTATGGATACCCAGATATGGTATTCTGTTTTCTGTACAATATTTGGTGGATTATATGGCATTTTGCATCACCTTGGTGAGGTAAGGTGTATTTTATTTTTCCTTTTATTATTATTATTTTTTTTAAAAAGTACCATGGAAGTGTTTTTATTCCAGTAATTTTATAGATTCGGACACTAGGAATGTTGAGAAGTAGATTCCACACTTTACCTTCTGCATTTGAAGTTTGCCTTATCCCACCCTCATTGAAAAATGAGAGAAAGAGAAGAAAAGGTTTCTTTCTGAATAGATTTAGGAAGGTATGTGGTTTTAAACACTTTTTCTGTGATTTGTCAATTTTTTTCCAAGGTTCTCTTCCTTTGACCACTTCACCAATCTTCTCAGGACTTGGACAGAGACAAAAATGGTGTTGCTAGTTTTGTACTGGTATGGAACCAAATTATTGCTAGATTTCGAACAGAAGACTTGATAAGCAATAGGGAGGTGGATTTGATGACAATACCTGTTTCGTCAGAATTATTTACGGGCACCATTCGTTGGCCAGTTTTCCTCCTAGCAAATAAGGTGACTTTAAATTTTAGGTATCAAATCCTTTTGGTATTGTCTGCTCTGTTTCATTTTTAAACAAGTCTTCCCATTCATAATAGTTCTCAACAGCATTGAGCATTGCAAGGGATTTCAGAGGGAAAGATCAACTTCTTGTTAGAAAAATTAAAAAGGACAAGTACATGTACTATGCTGTGAAGGAATGCTATGGTTTAATGCAGTACATCCTTGAAATTATCATCGTAGGTGATCTGGAAAAAAGGTAAAATACTTATATCTATATATCTATTTGTATGAATGTGAAAGTTGTGTACAAAAATATTAAAAATATTATTCTTTTTATTTCTTTCCTTCTTGTTTATGGATTTGATAGTTTCTGCATTGCTTTTCAGGATCATATCTGTTATACTAAACGAAATCGAAGGAAGCATTGAAAGGTCAAGTCTTCTTGAGGACATCAGGATGACTGAGCTACTAAATCTACAAGCTAAATTCATTGAATTGCTTGAACTTCTGGTAATTGTTGCAAATATACTGCAAAAAATTATTTTACTTTCATTGGTTATGTTAGATTTTGTAATCAATAATTCGAGCAGATTTGTAACAAACAAAATGTTGTAGGTTGAGGGAAACGAAAACCATCATGGTAAAGTTGTCACAGTTCTACAAGACATATTTGAGCTTGTAACAAATGATATGCTAGTTAATGGCTCCAGGTTTGGCTTGCTCAGAATTGGTATTCTTTAAAGATTCAGTTTTAAAATGCTTTAGAATTACAGTAGTTCATCTTAATGGATACAGAATACTGGAATTGCTATCCTCTGATATAGAGGAAGATTTCACTGAGTTTACTAGAAGAATTGAACCGCAACTATTTCAATCAGCTGGTAGCAACAGTCCTACTATCCATTTTCCCTTGCCAGACAGCCGTGCACTCTATGAAAAGGTGATGACCACCATGTATTTAACCATCACCTTGTCAGACCTCGGAACCATGAATCCTGTTTTTATTTTCCTTCTAGAACTGCTATCTTTAACATGAAAAAAATGCGCATTTCCTTCCTTCTCACACGTTTAAAGTACTGGAATAAACGACTCACATGGATTAAGATACACATAACTAGAATCACAACTCTGCACTTGCTTGTAAAGATTTGAAATCATTAAGTTACTATAAAATCCCAACAGCTAAGCTTATAGGAAGTGGATTTAACTTGTGTATCAAGTGAACATAGCATACACTTAAACACTTCCCATCACATATAGGCACATCCAAATAATGAGACAAAAATTGAGAGTTAGCACTTTGCAGCATTTGAAACACAAATATCAAAAAGATAATTTGGCTCTGATATCAAAAGGTTAAGCTTATATAGGAAGTGGAACTTTGTTATGAATCCAACACAACATGAACATAATACATATAATTACTGATAAAAACTGTTTTCGCAAACAGATCAAGCGTTTTCTTTTGTTGCTTACTGTCAAAGATACAGCAATGGACCTACCTGTAAACTTAGAAGCTAGAAGGCGCCTATCATTCTTTTCTACTTCTCTATTTATGGATATGCCTAGTGCTCCAGAAGTTCGAAACATGCTGTCATTCAGGTGATGTTTTCTTTTCTCAAGTATTATTTTCTTGGTGAAGTTATCTGCATTCTTTTTTTCCATTCGATAAATTGTGTTTGGCTTATTTCTTTTCTATCTTGTCCATTGCATGTCTGTGGATGAGGAATTATATATTTTCTTTACATTACCATAGTAACTTATGCATTACATGCTCATTGATACAGTGTTCTAACTCCACATTACATGGAAGATATTAATTTCTCAATGGATGAGCTTGAATCAAGCCAGCAAGAGGTTTCCATTATCTTTTACATGCAAATGATATTCCCTGGTAACAATAAAAATAGGATTTCTTGATAACAATTTCCAATTCGCTTAGGCAAAACTCTTACTGTAAGAATATCAATTTTTGCAATAGATGAATGGAAAAACTTTTTGGAAAGGATGGGTTGTTCAAGCTTGGCTGGATTAAAAGCTGATGGCAAGGAGGAAGAATTAAGAAATTGGGCATCTTTCCGGGGCCAAACACTTAGTCGAACAGGTGAATAAGTATTTTTAGAATGCTTATTAGATTGAAGTTTGAAAAGTGATTATCCTAAAAGTAAACTCCATTTTTGTTTTTATGTGGTATAACAGTTAGAGGAATGATGTACTACAGAGAAGCAATAAAATTGCAAGCATTCCTTGATTCAGCTGAAAATGATGGTTTGTAATCTTGAATAAGGCTATTATTATTAAGTAGTTTTCATTTACCAAACTGGATTTTTATCAAGTATTTTTTCCATCCAGATATACTTGAAGGCTATGATACATCTGAAAAAGGGAACCGTTCGCTATCTGCTCAGATAGAAGCATTAGCAGACTTGAAGTTCACATATATCATAACCTGTCAACAGTTTGGAACACAAAAGTCTTCTGGAGATCCACATGCACAAGACATAATACAATTGATGATAAGGTAAATCTCCTACCTCAAAGAAAATAACTATTGTAGAAGTTTCATATGATAAAACGGATTATAGATCTAGCAATATAACTATATAAATCTTCAATCATTGCTTGAAGGTATCCATCTCTCCGCGTTGCTTATGTTGAAGAGAAAGAAGTGATTGTACAAGGCAAGCTTCAAAAGGTTTATTCTTCTGTATTGGTTAAAGCTGTCAATGGTTATGATCAGGTTTGTGACAATTCGTTTTCAATTACATTATGCAAAATGGAAGAATCAATATTCTTCATATTTACATGTATAGGTACACTCATACGCCACAGATTCAGTATGAATTTGCATATTAACATATAGTAATTAGGAAACCAGGATAAAACACACATTATTTCACTACAATAGTACAATTTTAACCTTTATATATATAATATATATATATATATGTAATTGCTATTTTACCAAAAAATATATATATGTAATTTCTGGGGTGCAGCTTTGTCTATACATATTGATATTGTTGACTGTAACTCTTGTGTAGGAAATATATCGGGTCAAACTTCCTGGTCCACCAAACATTGGAGAAGGAAAACCAGAAAATCAAAATCATGCCATAATCTTTACTCGTGGAGAAGCTCTTCAAACCATTGATATGAACCAAGTATGCCCTTTGTCTATCATCTAAAAGATTAATAATTTTCTCTTTTATAGTTCTAATGGTGTCTAGTTTTGTAGGATAATTATTTGGAAGAAGCATTAAAAATGAGAAATCTTCTGCAAGAATTGCTTCGTCGCCAAGGACGTAGACCTCCTACTATACTTGGTTTAAGGGAACATATATTCACAGGAAGGTTAGATCCCATTAACCAAGATTACTTTCAAGGGTCTAAGAAATTCACAACAAGAAATCTGAGTGGGGAAACCCTGACTTAGATAAGATCATAAAGCCACAAACAGTCTTGCAGCCAAAATGAAAATCTTGAAAAATAGTTATGCAGCCAACAGTATAATAAAATAATAACCATCACATTCATGTCGTTTTTAAGGTTAAGCATTCTGTTTGTTCTCAAACTGCAGTGTTTCTTCTCTAGCATGGTTCATGTCATACCAAGAGACCAGCTTTGTCACCATTGGTCAAAGGCTTCTTTCTAAACCTCTCAGGTAACGAAACATGTTTCATCAAACTCTTTTAGAAAAACCAAAGCTCTTTTTGAGCATTTGCAGCATGCACTTGCATGTACTTTCCTTGTTGCTTTGCAAAATCGGTTAATCCCAACAATTTGGGGCTCAAAAACATTTTGTTTGTTTTGCTATGGTTCTATCAAATCCTATTATGATATTTTGAAATCCTACTAATATTTTCCTAATGCGATCCTAATTGTTCATTTCAATTATTTCCATCTTATATGCAGGGTAAGATTCCATTATGGACATCCAGATGTATTTGACAGGGTATTTCATATCACAAGAGGTGGAATAAGCAAAGCATCAAAAACAATCAACCTGAGTGAGGATGTTTTTGCAGGTAGGAATTAGTAGCTACTATGAAAATCCTATTTTCACACTATAATCCTATAAAATTCACAGTCGGAAACATTTGATTCATTGTAGGATTTAATTCTACCTTGCGTCGAGGGTGTGTTACATACAATGAATACATGCAAGTTGGCAAAGGTCGTGATGTAGGTTTAAACCAGATCTCAAAGTTTGAAGCCAAGGTAGCTAATGGAAACAGTGAACAAACTATAAGCCGTGACATATACCGCCTTGCACGCCAGTTTGATTTCTTCAGAATGCTATCTTGTTATTTCACAACAACTGGGTTTTACTTCAGTAGTCTGGTAATTTGACAGAATATCAAAACAATTCTTTCTTTCTAACTATAGTCTCTGGTTTTCTCCATATGCTAGCTACATATCTTACATATTTCTAGTCGGTCCATGTAATAATCATGTTTTTTTTAGGAATTCTGAAATCATAAATTGATGTGACATTTCTCTTTTATAAATTGAACAGATATCAGTAATTGGAATCTATGTCTTTCTTTACGGACAGTTATACCTCGTCCTCAGCGGGTTGCAGAAAGCACTAGTTCTCGAGGCTAGAGTGCAAAACATAAAATCCTTGGAAACAGCTCTTGCATCCCAGTCATTTATACAGCTTGGTCTCCTCACAGGCTTACCGATGGTAATGGAGATTGGACTTGAGAGAGGTTTCCTTACTGCTCTTAAGGATTTTGTCCTCATGCAACTTCAGCTAGCTTCTGTTTTCTTCACTTTCTCCCTTGGCACAAAGACTCATTACTTTGGCAGAACAATTCTACATGGAGGTGCCAAATATAGACCAACTGGCCGAAAAGTTGTGGTGTTTCATGACAGCTTCACTGAGAATTACAGATTGTATTCGAGAAGCCATTTTGT
Organism: Ochetophila trinervis; assembly: GCA_003254975.1. Taxonomy (NCBI): domain Eukaryota; kingdom Viridiplantae; phylum Streptophyta; class Magnoliopsida; order Rosales; family Rhamnaceae; genus Ochetophila; species Ochetophila trinervis. The sequence goes on from QANX01005864.1 coordinate 145,476, forward strand.
CAAAGGATTTGAACTCTTGCTCCTTTTGATTGTTTATGATCTGTTTAGGCATTCATACCAGAGCAGCGTGGCATATGTGTTGATAACATACGCTATTTGGTTCATGTCAATCACTTGGTTGTTCGCACCTTTTCTTTTTAATCCTTCTGGGTTCAGTTGGGGCAAGATTGTAGATGACTGGAAAGATTGGAACAAATGGATCAGGCAGCAGGGTGGTATTGGAGTTCAACCGGACAAAAGTTGGCACTCTTGGTGGATTGAGGAGCAAGCTCATCTTCGTCGTTCAGGCCTAGGTTCTAGGTTGACTGAAATCCTCCTTTCTATCCGGTTTTTCCTGTATCAGTATGGTCTGGTCTATCACCTTGACATCTCACAGCAAAGCAAAAATGTGCTAGTCTATGTGCTTTCATGGATTGTGATTCTTGCAGTTTTCCTCTTAGTCAAGGTAAAACTCCTATTTCAGCGTTCTATATGTTTCTGTTTCTTATTCTCTTTGTGTGTACACTATAACATTATCTAAAAACATGATTATGCAGGCAGTGAACATGGGAAGGCAACAGTTCAGTACAAACTATCACCTTGTATTTAGGCTCTTCAAAGTGTTCCTCTTCATTGGTGTTCTAACAATCATTATAACTCTTTCTTCTATATGCCAACTCTCATCAATGGACTTAATAGTGTGTTGTCTGGCATTTTTACCAACTGGATGGGGTTTAATATTGGTAAGATTGATTCAAAGAAACCCATTTTGTTTCTGAAGCTCCAAAAATTTTCTATGCTTGTGTTTTTCCACTGAATTATTTGAGTTTGTTTTCAGGTTGCACAAACTGTGAGGCCCAAGATAGAGAATACTGGATTGTGGGACTTTACAAGAGTGCTTGCTAAAGCATATGATTATGGAATGGGAGTTGTTCTATTTGCACCTTTAGCTATTTTGGCTTGGCTTCCAGTTATATCAGCCTTCCAAACTCGTTTCCTGTTCAATGAAGCTTTCAATAGGCATTTGCAAATCCAACCAATTCTTGCTGGGAAAAGAAATCACAAGTAGTCTTTTTTTTTCAAGTATATAATATCATGTTGTACAGAAATTTTTCTCACATTCATAAAATGATTTTTGTTGGACACTTACAGCAAATCAAAGATATTCATACAATTATAAAATATAGAGATACAAATTCAAACTAATAGACCAAGTATCAAAGATCAATTAGCACGAATTGTCATTTTTTTGTATTCCTATTTTTACTCAATTGACTCAAAATTCTTTTATTATATATTAAATTTCTAACCCCATTTTTATAAGTCAATTTTTAGTCTAATTTATACACAAATTACTACTCTTACGGAAACAACTATCCCCAAGTATATTTGCGAATAAAGTCAATTGTCTTGAATTCCTATTTTTTGTTAGAAATTTGAAAAGTAGCTACTGTCAATATCAATCAGACACAACAAACATACATAGAAGGGTTTTATCTTTACGAAGGATGAAGAATAAGTTTAAAATCTCGACTGAAACCCAAAAACAAAAGTCAAAATTCAATCTTTGGTTTTCTTGGTAGGAAAAAAAATGAATTTTTGCTGATCAGAAAGAAATAGCAATGTTTTCACGTTCTTGGGTTGTTTACAATTCCACCAGAAGGACTCGGAATTCAATCTTCCAGTCTCTCCTACCGAAATCCTCAGCCATCCAAAACCCATCGTTCTCCACATTCCCTCCTTCTTCTTCGTCGCCAAACCATCACTCTGTTATTCCCTCCAGACTCTGTCACAAAGACTGGTTGGCCCCAAATGAGGTTTTGGAAGTTTTCACCGCCATTAAAGACCCAAATTCAGTCATCACAGCTTTACAACACTATTCCAAGCGTAAGGACTACAAACCCAATGAAGCTCTTTACACTTTGGTCACCAACAAGCTTGGTCAAGCCCGCCTGTTCGATGCCATTGAAGACGTCATGCAGAGAATCAAGGCCGAAAGGAATTGCCATCTGTCCGACGACTTCTTTCGCAATGTTATCAAGATTTATGGGAATGCTGGTGGTCGTATAAACAAGGCAATAGAGACCCTTTTCGATATGACCGAGTATAATTGCTGGCCGACTGTGAAAACCTTTAACTTTGTTCTGAATTTGCTAGTTTCCTCGAAACTGTTTGATGTTGTTCATGAGCTGTATATGGCTGCTCCTAAGTTGGGGATTGAGATCGATGCATGTTCCCTTAATATACTCATCAAAGCTTTGTGCGAATGTGGGAAGTTGGATGCTGCAGTTAAGCTGCTCGATGAATTTCCTAAACAGAGGTGCAAACCGACTACTATGACGTTTTCAACGCTTATGCATGGTTTGTGTGATGATGGGAAGGTGGAGGAAGCATTTGGGTTCCTTGAAGCGATGGAAAAAGAGGGTCTTGATCCTGATACGATCACGTTCAATATATTGATTGCAGGGCTTAGGAAACAAGGGAGAGTTCAAGAGGGAATGGTCCTTTTGGAGAGGATGAAGCTCAAGGGGTGTAATCCGAATGCAGCATCTTATCAGGAGGTTTTGAATGGTTTACTTGATATGGAGAAGTTTGTTGAGGCAAAAGAGTTTATGAGTAGAATAATTTCGAAGGGTATAAATCCTAGTTCTGTATCTTATAGGTTGTTGGTTTATGGGCTGTGCAAGGAAAATCTAGTTGAGGATATTGATTGGGTTTTGATTCAGATGGCTCGGCATGGTTTTATACCGAAGATGGGGATGTGGCAGCAGATTCTTCAAAGCATGTTTAGTGGAGAGAACAACCATAGTCATATTTCTTCCAAAGAAATTGTAGAGAGTTTGATTGTTTGAAATGGATGATCAGTGTTATGATGTCTTTTCCAACTTAGTCCTTTATTGACAAGTAAGTAAACCGAAAGCCACTTTGCCTATTGTCACTGTATAATTTGTGTGGACTGCTTGGTATATGTAGAAAATGGTAGCTGCTCATAGACGATTAATCTGACATTGATCCCTGTTAGACTGTGGCATTTTTAAAAAGTTTATTATTGATTTTTTTTGTGTTTAATGTATTTTATGTATTTTTGGTTAAAAGGTTACTTATAGTTGAAATAATTAAATTGTTGTGTTTATTTAGTTTAGAGTTAGTTAGTTAGTTTAGTTGTGATACCACTAAAAATATGGGATATTTTGGTGTAATGTATGGTTTTGTATTACTAGAAATATGGCAGCTACGTGTAGAAGTAATGTGCTGGACAGGTTAGGTGAAAGCTGCATCATTTTACTGTTTAAGCTTATTGTGTATTTATGCTTGTATTTTCAGCTTTGCTATTGCATTTGGCCAAAGTAGAGGCCTTTTGGCCGAATAGAAGAACTCAATTTTGTGTTTTCTTTTTTCAATCTCTTCTCTTTTTCTTTGGATAAAATTCTTGGTCTAGTTTTTCTAACATGGTATCAGAGCTTTATTGATCTTTGTTTGGTACTGTGAGAACTTGAGGGTAAAGCTTGCTCAAAGTAGAGGCAAGATTGTTGAGAGAAAACCCAAGAGTTGGAGAAGCAAAAATCAATTTTTGTTTTCAGAATTGTTCTACTAGAGAAGTGCCTTGTGTCCAAGCAAGGAGGAGAGGAAGCTGCATCAACACCAACAAAGCTGCTGGCCGAGAGGAATGCTTCAGAATAATGGAGATCTAGATGTGAGGGGGAGAAGAAGAAGAATGTTGATTTGGGTACTTTAAAAGGTTTTGGTTTAGTCACTATATTGTCCTAGTGAGCTTGGTCAAGCTTGTTACGGTCTTCTTAAGCAAAAAAGGTTGTCTTGTTGAAATGGAAGAAACATCAAAGAGCCAAGAGAGAAGAATTGAGAAGCTTGAATCTAAGAAAGAGAAGTGGACATCTTGTAAAGAAAATGGAGCACCAATGTCTACTCTAAAAATGCTAAGGGGGAGTGTTAGATTGTGGCATTTTTAGGAAGCTTATTGTTGATGTTTTTTTGCGTTTAATATATTTTATGTATTTTTTGTTAAAAGGTTACTCATGAAAGTAACTAAATTGTTGTTTTTATTTAGTTTACAGTTGGTTAGTTTAGTTGTGATAGAACTACTAAAAATATAGAATATTTTAGTATAATGTATGGCTTTGTAACACTAGAAATATGGCAGCCACATGTAGAGGTAATGTGCTGGACAGGTTAGATGAAAGCTACACCACTTTACTATTCAAGCTTGCTGTTTATTTAAGTTTGTATTTTCAGCTTTGCTATTGCCTTTGGCCAAAGTATAAGCCTTTTTGGCTGAATAAAAGAACTCAGTTTTGTGTTTTTTTGTTTTCAATCTCTTCTTCTCTTCCTTGAATAAAACTCTTGGCGTAGTTTTTCTAACAATCCCTCGTTGACAAGTCATATAAACCGAAAAGCCATTTTGAGTTTTTGACTCTGGGGATCCTACTTGATGTGCACTACTTGAATTTCACCAGGAAATGTTTCAGGGATGGTTTGTTTTTTTTTCTCTACTTCAGATAATTCATTCATTTACTTGAGACTGCTATTGCAACTTTATAAGACGTGCATGGGTTTATGGAGTTCTTAAATATTGATCTAACATGGCATTGCTTGTTACACTTTTTGCTGCTTAGATAATTGACAAACTGCGATTAACTTCTAGATGTGCAAATGTATATGTTTTTGTCTGTGTATGTTTAAGGAGAGAAAATTGAAGAAGCCAGTAGAGAGGCTGTCTACAGAAACACAAACAATTTAACCAGCAGGTCATGCAAACTCTATACTGCATAATTAGAAGAAAATGCCTAAATCACAGTAAGCTTGGTAGAGGCCACTCTAAAAGGCATGAGAACCAAAGAAGGGAGAGAACATGTAAATTTAGGCAGTATCAGATACAAGTTACAACATGGAATTGCATCAAAAGCTTTGCTCAGTCCAAGAAAAGAATGAGTGGCGGTGAGCCAAATGTGAAGTATGTATGGGTTTGGTTGAAATTTTGTAAGAGGGACAAACTATTTACAAACCACCTCTCAATTTCAAACTAACAAAATGTTAAATCATACTTTGCTTTCTTAACGATTTCAAGTTTTTGTTTGCCTTGTTTCACTTTACTTTTTTACTACTATCCATTGGTCTGACTGACAATCCTTTGATCTAACTGACTGTTTGGTTTCGTTTGTATTCTTTCAAACTATTTCTTTTATTTATTGTTTTTGTCTTTACCTCTTTGTATTCTTTTTTCTTTTACTTTTTTTCTTTATAATTATTTTATTTTTATTATTATTTTTGCTGTGAGGATTATAAAGATCTTCATATGTTAGAATAAAAACTTGAAATCTTCAAGTTCAAAATGAATCATGTTTCATTTCATAATAATATATTTCAAAAAACAATTATACCAAAGAGAGAGGAAAGGTCTCTACTTACAATAAATTAATAATTAATATTATTTCGCTCCCTAACACTATGACACGTTTTACACTTCCAAACTACAAAAAATTTCACATGGGTTTTGTAAAATCAATATTTCTAAGATATTAAAATGTATTAAAGTTTCTTTCCTAGTAGATTTGGCGTGTTGTGTCTATTGGTATTATATCATTTCCTATTTATGTTAAATTTTTTCATCTGAACTCAATTCGTTAAGCATTTGTATTTTACCATGTTCATGCCATATTATTTTATGTTCGGATTGTATTTAGTTTGTGTTTAATAGGTCTAACTACATATTCAAATGATATACTAAACATCTTAAAAATATATATTAGCAAACTAAAATTTAACATAATTAATAACTGTGAATTCAAAATATATAAAATATTAAAAAATAAAGTTATATTAAATATTTATTGTGGCTAAAAACAAATACACTTTATAATTATAAATTTAAAAATATTTAAAATATTATAAACAAACTAAAATTGTACATCAAATATAAGTAATAAAAAAAATTAAATCGAAAACAAAATATCAATTTATAAATAAATATAAAAATTGTCATTTTCTAATGANATTAGCTATAAATAAATAATTAAATTTATATTTTTCTTAGTTTGACATCGTGTTCCAATCTGTTTTTTTATCGTGTCTTCTCATATGACACTGAAATTAATCCGATCCTATATCGCAGATTCAAATCCACAAATTATCGTACCGTATAGCATTTTATCAAACTTAGTTTCAAGCTCTAAAAATAAAAATAATTTAATAGAGAAAGTAATCAAAGCTTTTTATATACTTTTTACTTTTTAGGATTGCTTAGTTTAGCCAGTGCAATCCGATAAAGATAGTACATTTCGTCTCATCCATTGCTTTGTTTGGATTCTGTACTATTTGTTAAGACTTGAAGTTCCACTTTAAAAGTTAAACCAATAGGAAAAATAACTAGCTTCTTATATATTTTTTCAAATTTAATAAATGTGAAACTTTATTTGCACATTTCTAATAAAATGCTCTCATATTCTTAGACGACACATAAAGCTTCCAAACGTTGATAAGAAGCAGTTTTTGACACAACGATTCGTTTACTTCTTAGACTGATTTTAAAAAGTATCGTCTTCGAAAGCAAAAGGATATTCTCCCAACAAGGCAAAGCTGATTTCTCCCTAAAAAGGCAAAAGTGCCAACTTCAACACAAAATAAGGTAGAAGAACGACAAGCTTGAATATGCACTTACCTAGAAGAGAAGAAAAAACAAAACAAACAGAAGTTTGATCACATTAATCAAATAATAAACAGTACTTACTCTACTAAGAATACTCGACACATATATTCCAATTATTAGGGGGAGAATTAAAAATACCAAAAACAAGAAGAAGAAAAAATTCCTGGTTCGAATTAATATGTAGGTGTACAATTATAGAGATTTGTAGTTTCACAATCAACAAACTTTGTAGCACAAGAAGACCACAACTTTCATACAGAAATTTTAAAAAGCAGTGTATTCAAAAAGAACTATACATATTCACAAAGACAACCTATACCAAATTCACCAAACTTGATCTCAGAATTAATGTATTCTGCCGATTAGACCAGCAAAGGCTGTTCTTCAAAGACCCACCAAACCTGAAACGTAGGTATCTTTTTGGATGGATCTACAAACAAAGACAATCATAACAGGTGGCCTGGACATTTAAATCTAACATTCAGATTTCCATATAACCCTAAGCACAAGAATAATAGAGGCTAGTTATTGTTTTTTCTCTTCCTAACATCTAAACAAAATTTATAGCTATTTTCTCTTTAAAATATCTTCTCCAAGCTTTTCAACTTATTAGAACTCAACATCTTCATCAGGGCTGCGCACTCTGTCAAGTGATCATTGCGTGCCTTCAGGACTAGCCTCCTTCGTCGGGCCTTTAGTATCCACTAGATTGTTAACCACACCTGTCTGAACTGCTTCATCCTTGGACTTATCCTCAGCAACAAGTGTCAACTTTCCAGCACCTGGGGAAGAAGGAAGAGATTCATCATCGGAATAATCAGAATCTGCTAGAATTTCTCTTCCTGTCACAGGAGATGGATCACCAAGAGATTTTCTAGACACTTTTCGTGATAGTACATGTTTTATGCTCCGAGCAGATTTTTCAGCATGTTTTAAAATACTCTTCGCCCTGTCTTTCATATTACCCTTACCTGGGCTGTCCGGACCACTCCCTCCAGAGCTTGATGCTCCATCTTTCGGAGTGATAGCAGAGGCAGGCCTAGCCAGGTCATCTTCCACAACAAACCTTACACCAATGCCGTTCCTATTTACAGCCTTTATGTTAGCATGTGGCGATAGAACAGTCTCTCCGAAGTTGATGGAACTATCCTCCTTCTTAGGACTACTGTGAAATACTGAACCAATCTTTCTTAGACCCCTTCGAACTGGATTCAATGAATGCTTATCATAAGGATTTTTATCACTACTGCTATCATTGTCTTGAGATCCAGGTGCTGCTGCATTATGGCTCCCTGTATAATCAGTAGGCTCCCTTTGAATTTCAGTATCAAGGCGGCGACTCTTCCCTTTTCTAGGCTCCCAAGTTTGTGAAACTTCACTTCCTGGTTGATGGACCCATATACCAGTCTCTATTTGCCCCTCAATATTAATTGGCTCAAAATTATCTGCTATCCTGTTAGATTTTTCTTCTGATACAGATGAGAATGAACTTTTGTTTGTAGTCTCACTAGCAAAGGAATCTCTTTTATCTACCGCTTTTAATGATTCCCAGTCACAAGAACGATCACGATCATCCCCCTGTACCAATGATCCCAAAGATTCAAAGTTATAACTCTGCACACTTTGACATCCTATGTCCTCCCTTTAATAAACTGCAACCAAAAAATTTCATACAAATTTATAAATGTAAGAAAAGTACCTTTTCTACAACGGTTACTGCAATATGCAATCTCCCCGTCTTAATGTTATTAAGTGGCAACCACATGTCATGTCTCTGGCCAGTCCTAAAATCACTAATATTGACGGAACAATCCCTGCATAACCCAAAAATATAAATCATTACCAAACAGGTTAACATGAAAGCAAGGACAAAATAGATCAAACCAGAAACCAGATTGCAAAGCTTAATTTATCAAAGCATAAATAATCCACAACATGCATGCACCATTTTCTGATTTTACAAGTAACCTACAGGGCGTAACTATAATAACCTAACCCATGGCACATATGCTTTCTAAAAGTTATTTAATCTGTATATTGTGATCAATTGCTGGTCAGTACAAAATGCTATAGGAGTATTCTTTCAGAAGGATTTAAAGAGACCCTGGCATAGTTCACATAACAAAAAAGTCTAGAAACAAACCCCAGCATATCATCGACAAAATGGTCCTTGTCACGAACTTCAATATTTAGCACATTAGGAGATTCCCATGTAACAATGGGGATCTTAAATTCCTCATGCCATTTTGGAGTCAGCGTTTTCTTTTGAGTGTTAGTCTTGAATCTGTAACATCCCACTTGACCTTTCACATATGGATCAGCTAATCCTGAAAAATAAATAGCTTATTGTGTTACATATTAAGTACAAGAAGAAATCAAAAGAGTGGAAAGACAAAAAAAAAATACTTAGATAATTAAGTACAAACAAATAAAGACTTAAACCAACCATTTAGATCAGATGGCTTCATGTCAGATGCCTCAATAACTTCAACTCTGGCATAAGCAAGAGGCTCCTTCTCGTTAATGGAGAACCAATTTTCTGACATTCAAATCATTGCACACTTGATGACCAACATAACAATTTAGCAGATTCATAAAGAGAATGAGATCTAAAACTTTGCTACAAGAAACCTGCTATGAATTTAAAAATACCCAGTACAAAATTGATCATACGCATTAGAAGTAGAAGGTAACAACAATTTTTATGATACCACATGGAGTACGACTAGAAGTTGTCCTTGTAAAGAGGAAAATGACTCTTGTCACAGACTAAGCTTTGATGACTACTTTTGCCCAAGCAAGAAGCTCTCAACTACCTTAAAGATTTTCTTTAACACAAGCTAAGACCTCGAGGAACACTAAGACCAAACTCAGTTACTTTCCCTTACTATACAAAAAGATAGCAACACAGCACCTCATTAAAGCCAAAATACTATCTACTACTACAGATGAGACAAAAACCAACGAGGGGGAGGAAGAAAGAAGAAAAAACTTTCAGAATGGCTGCAAAGCTAAGAAGTTGCAGTATTCATACAAAGTAGATAACTAAAATTCAGTAACAAAGCTCCTTGCAAAAGCTGTACTTCCCTTACATAATTTGAGTTGTTCAAAACCATGAATTCTTCATAAAAAGGATTTATTACTAATATTATTAAAAGCCAGTTGCACAGTAGCAGCAAGTCACGGGCCACCATTATCCATTGAGTCTTGCAGATTAGAATTATGAAATGACTTACACAATAGAAACAATAGTGACATTTTCACTCAAAAAGAGTACATCTTAAGTTTTGGATGGGATAAGATTCTACAGTCTGAAGTTTTCTGGAAACATTATAAACAGAGATTAAATGCATGGACTCATTCACTCAATGGCACTCTCACAGTTAAGAGCTAAGCCTGATGAAAATAAACACTAAGGCAAATTACCTGCAAGTGGTGAAACAAATTTCTCCATGTCAACAACCAGCATATTAGGCTGCAAAGGTTTGAACATTTAGACTTGGATGATTTCATGATAAATGTTGCTGACATGTAAAACTATAACAACTAAAATCCGAAATGCTTTCTCTGACTGTTCAAACAATATATAGAGCAATAATAATATATATAAATTAAAAAATAATAAACGATGAGCTTCAAAATTCAAAAGCTCAACCTCAACAAGTGTCTGCTCAAAAGCAATCGAAAGCAGCTTATCCTGGACAGGGAAAAAACAAAAGAGGGAAAATGTGCATTAAACTACAGACAGAATGACTAAATGAGCACAGGGGTAAGGACAGAGAGAGACTAAGAAAAGGAAGTTCATGAATTACAGTGCATAAAATAATATAAACATACCAGCCACCCAGCAATCCCTGGAAGCTCTGTAACATCAAGCCCATGAGTAAAAAGAGGCTTTACAGTCATCTGGAAATATGGAGGCTCAACAAAGCATACCCGCAAACGACCAAGGAAAGGCCAGTTACGAAGAAACTTCACCCCAATCAGCACCTACAAAAGAGAAAGAAGAGAGACAAGTAAAACACATATACATATGTGTTTGTGTTGGATTTTTCTTTATACACGACCAAAAGTATGTGCCTGACCAAAAACGAAAAATGTTGCTACTGAAATATATATCAATGGCTCAAATTTGTGAAAGTAGCCTTGGATAAATCAAGATTGGTAAATATCGTCAGAAACAAAAACTAGCATTTATATAGAGCTCTAAATAATGGTTTTTGCACAAATTAAAAAATATATATATATTTATATATTCAATATTATCCAAATAATTCCCAATACTTCTCAATATTTTCTTCAAAGTTCTCTAGTAATAATTTTTCCCTGACATCCAAAAGAAGATAACCTATGCCATTTACATGCATACCTTCCCTTCTACATGCATGCCAGTTATATGCAACTTCGCTGACATCCCAAATCCCACTCTTTTTCTTAGCTGCACAGCAAGTATTGCACTCATATCATCAGCTGTAAGAAAATTCATTCCCAACTCCAGAACCTGCATTCATCCCTTTGTTAATTCAGCTTGATTAACTCCTAAATTGTAGGTACAGAAAGGCACAAAATATGTATACAAAAACAATATGCCAGAGTATATAAAGAATACCAAGTGGTCATCATCATTAGACTGGTGAAGAACCCTCATTTCAGTGAATACAGGTGGGTTTCTTCCCATGTAGAGATGATGAACCGCAGCTTTCTTCTGCAATTTCAAATGACTATAAGTTATAACTCATGAGTTTATCAAAACAAAATCACCAAAAAAAAAATTACAAGCATCTTCTTACATATAGTGATCAAGAGCATGATTAAATATCACAAATGTAATACATCAACAAAAACCTTCTTCAATTTTTTTATCAATATCTCAAAAGAGTGTATCACAACAAAACCACCACAGAAAATGTTGCAGCTATTTCCCACATATAATAACCAAGAGAAATGATCATATATTGCAAAGTGTTATTTGGAAAATAACAGCTTTCTGTTGCACAAAGATCTTGCCTTAAATTACATTCAAATATACAATAATTGACTTACTTGGGAATCAGAATATATGGCAAGAATTTAAATTTAAAACTTATTCCAAATGGACAACAATAATATATCAATAAATCTTGAAATCTATATACTAAAAATACAAATTAAAAAAAAAAAAGTACCAAAAACAATTGGTTGGGACTCGAAAGTTATCAAATTATTCATAGAATTATAACAGGGCATTTGAAAAAGAAATTCCAGACCAACTCATTAAAATGGAGTGTGCATAAAAGAAGATAAATTCATACAGCAGTCCACGGTTTGTACTTCTCCAGGAACCAGGGTATGATTGGAAGTAGAATCTTCTGTGAAACAATCTGTTCCATACATATGGGCCACATCTTTTCAACTGCATGGTTCAACCATCGCACCGTTTCAGAATCAGAAAGTACCTAACGTAAAAGAAAAGGTAATTAAGATAAAAAGAAATGAGGAATTAAGTTGTCTGTCATTCAGGAACCAATTCAAAAATCCCAACCTAGTTTCACACAAGTAATAAGGAGAAAATACTAACAAAAACATGCAAAGAATAGATTCTTTATGGGGGAGATGCTATGAAACTATACAATAGACCATTTTACGGATTTTTCTCATCAAACCAAACAAAAGGGAAAATAGAGAACCATTGCAATTAATCATAATCACAGAAGCAGAAAAGGATATAATAAAAATTACCCTTTTCTGATTTGCTTGTTTTCTTTCCTCAAACTGTAGTTTCCTCCGCAGTCTCATAACATACCGCTCATGAACCTTTCAAGAGTAAAATCAACAGTGAAAATAAAGCATCATATTGAAACATTACTTTTTAGACCTTAACAGACAAAGAAACAAGAAAATATACAAATTATAAAAGTCAACCGATAGAAAGCAAACTTTAAACTTCTAATCCAAAAGGATTCAAAAATCAAAAACTCAAAGAATCAAAACTTTTACAAAAACAGATCTTATTCATTACAGTGTTGATTCCTTATATAATTAAGGACATATTACTTTTCTTTCTCTGACATTCTAAAACAAAAATAAGCACCGGGAACATAGAACAGGAAATAAACAGCAAAGCAAATGGATGGAAAAAAGAAAGTGATTCATACCAGGAATAGATAAATCAAAGACACAAAATAGGCAACCAGATGGCAGCAATCAAAACGAGAAAGCAACCAAAGAATAAACAGCACAATTCCGGCATGATGTATTATTGACACTTCCATTATATCCATTGCTCCTTCTTCAACCCCAAAATCACCAATTCATTCATACAAAATCATGCCCAAAAAGGAAAAACCTTTCTTTTTCTCTGATTCCTTCTTTCTCTGTGAATTTCCGGGAACAACCAACTGGTACAGTGCAGTTTACACTCTCACACGGCACGCACTTTTATTTTATTATTTAAAAAAAGTATAAAAAAAAATAAACGATAAAAGAAACTAGCAGATTCTCAAATTGATAGGAAAGGTATCGACTTTGAAACTCAACGCGAAAAAAAATCAAGAAACCCAAATCAGAAAACACAAAAACAGATGAGAAAAAGACGATACAATGCCAGTTGGTGAAAATTTACAGTTATCCAAAAAGAAAAACTTAAAAAACAAAAAAACAACCCAAGACAGAAAACGAAAACAAAAACGAAAATCCAAATGTGGGAAAACGAAATCGGAAGGACGCAGACAATTTTCCCCGACCGGTGAAACTTAAGTAGCCACTATAATACCGCGAAAGGAAGGAGTTAGGAGCGGGAGCGAGAGAAAGAGAAAGAGAGAGGTGAAGGGACCAAAATAGCCCTGAAGCAAACAGAGAGCAAAGAGGAAGTGCGAGAGACTTTCTGGGAAAACCAACACGGTTTGACCGACTGGTTGGTTGGTGCTACGTGTAAACGTTTAAGAGAGACTCGTCATCTACGTGTCCGTTATGTGTAATGAAATATAATCACCTGCTGCTATGCTCAGGTTTGATATCACTGTGGATGCGTTTTTCAACCGACTCATTTTTCAACATTCAAAAGCTTCATACGGATCTCTTTGGTTTTATTAATAGTTAAAACATTTTGCCTTAAAGATAATCACAACTCTTATAACTTTTTTATTTTTTTTATTTTTAGTCCAACTCCAATTGTATAAAATTCGTCCAATAAAAGCAGTGCATTCTATGTAAAATTTAAACTTTAAATTTAACTGTTGAAATAATATTTAAAGTAGAATTAGATAGTTTTTTTTTTTTTTTATCATAAATGCAATTAGGTAAATTGTGTGCATTTTTTTGTTTCTTTGCAAAATAGTGTCCGGTTAATTTTATCGAAATGTATGATCGGACTGAATTAAAAGAAAAATAATAGTTCATAAAACATGGAAGTTTTTATAGTTTGGATAACAAGGTGCACTATCTTTTTCTTCTTTTTTTTAATAT
>QANX01005865.1:0-37229 GCA_003254975.1 Ochetophila trinervis
GAAGAAGGCAATGAACAGTGCTTTCTTCTTTAAACCCCAAAATAGCTGCGCAAGCAAAAAAGAAAAACCTTGGTTTTCCCCCCCAAATGTTCGGCCGAGACAAGGATTGGTTTGTGGGGCCTCTCCTAGGGCCGCGTTCGGCTTGGTGCGGCTTGGCTCTCCCTCTCTCTTTTCTTACCTCATTTACCTTTTTATACCCACAATTAATGGTTAGGATTTATCCCTAAAAACCCTAATGCCTGGATGAATGACAAGTGTCTCTGTCATTTTCTTTTGGGCTTTAACCTGGCCCACCACATTGGATCAACATGTTTATTCTACCATGTTGATGACAAGCCCATATCAGGTGGCAAAAATGCCCACAACAATAGCCCCCTAATTGGTGTGATTTGGGGATCAAACCAATTACAAGAATACCTGATGGGCGCGGATGTCGAGGAATTTGAAATTCAAATTTCCAAATTTTTTTTTGCTGGCGACGGGTGCGGTTTTCGAGTAGTGGGCATTAACTGCCCTTCAGTTAGCGTGCCCCTCAACCTGCCCTTTGCCCTTCGGCTTGACGCGTGTCAGCTCCCCAGGCGCTTCCTTCTCCTTCACGCCCCTTTCTCCTGTCTTTTCAGTTTTCCTTGGCTTTCCAAAACTTTTCACTCCTCAAGCTTTCTCGCGATTTTTCCTCTCTTCCAAAACTTCTCCTTCCTCTTCGTCGACTGTGAAACCGAGGATCTCAAGGCTGGGACCGTCCTTATCCTTCTCCTTTAGCAGCTTTGGTGGTGCTCCTTTCGCTTTCCCTCCTTCGCTTCGTTCAGTCTCGTCGGTGGCGCCTCTCTTCCCTTCGGCTAACCAGTGGTAAGTCTTCGTTTTTGCGCCTTTGCTCATAGATTCCCTTGGTCTTCTTCTTATCTCCACGTCGCTGACTCCTCTGATCTCTTTTCTTTTCATGGCGCTACTCAAGTTTCTCGGCAGGGAAAGGACTCTCCTCATCGCTGCGCCTCGCCGTGCCCTCTGCCCCGTAAAAAATCTAACGGTACCGAAAGTCTTCCTCTGTTTCTCCTTTGTTTATGGCTTTTGTGCTGTTTTGCTCTGGGTTTGTGTGACTGCGCTATTGTTTGGTAGACGCTTTTAGGGTTGTTGCCTTTGCGTAGAAACCTGAGATTTAGGTTAGGGCATAGGTGACCTAGTTGTGGTCTGTAGGCTTGAGGTCGAAACTCGGGACCTGGGCGGAGGCCACGGTGCCGAGGCTGAAACTCGAGACCTGGGCGGAGGCCACGGTGCCGAGGCTGAAACTCGGGACCTGGGCGGAGGCCACGGAGCCAAGGCTGAAGCTCGGGACCTAGACCTGGGTGGAAGCCACGGTGCCGAGGCTGAAACTCGGGACCTGGGTGGAGGCCACGGTGCCGAGGCTGAAACTCGGGACCTGGGGGGAGACCACGGTGCCAGGGCGAGGCTTGGGAGCTGAGGTTGAGGTTGGGGTTCGACTCTAGGTTTTTGGTGCGGCGCAGCGGGTTTTGGCAAGCAGTGAGAGGTTGGTTCATGGTTCGGGTGTAAGATCATCCCTCGGAGGCTTTTCTTTCCTTCTGTTCAGGAGGCGGTCGTCCTGATAGCAAGTTACTTCTCTGTTTCAGATGTCTCGCCCTTCACCGAGCGGTGGTGGCGGAAGTTCGAGTCGCCCTTTGCTTAGTCAGCCCTTAAGTTTCCAAAACTTGATTGATCCTATACTTAGGCCCTTTAGGCCTAACATTTTTGACGAACCCCCATACTCCTACCTGAGGAATATTGACGTCTCGCAGATGGTGGAGATTTCTAATTCTTCAGATTCTGAGTCGAGTGGCACTTCTGGAGCTGAGGAGTGTGCCGGCTCCTCTGCAGCTGCAGCTGACGTGACTGAGTCTACAGCTGCAGCTGGTGTGGCTGAGTCTTCTCGGGAGAGAGAAGAAGTGAGGGTTCCTAAAGGAACCTGGAGCTATGATGAGGTGCGGTCCAGGCTTACCCAAGCTGACCTGGACCAACTGAGATCGGATTTCTCGATACCGGACGAGGTTACCCTTCGGGTACCTAAGGATGATGAGCTGCCCAGCTGTCCTCCCGCTGGTGAAATTGCTTTGAACCGGCGGTTCTTCAAATGCGGGCTGAGGCTACCACTCCCGCTCTTTGTCCGTCGCTTGCTTCGCGATGTTCGGCTGGCGCCTCTTCAGCTGAATCCCAATGCGTGGAAATGGATTTATTGCTGCTTTGTGTTGTGGCAGGAGAACTTCGGTATCGACCCTACTCCTTTTGAAATCCAGGCGTGCTTCGAAATTAGGTCGGCCGCTAATAAAGTTGGTTCATTCTGCTACTATCCGCGGCGCAGGAAGTTCCTCATGAAGCCGCCCGAGATCTCGAATTGGCAGCGAGAATGGTTTTTCGCTGGCGGAGACTGGAAAGATGGGAGTGAGCCCCTGACTCTTCGTGAATTTTGCGGGGACAATCACAAGTGGAGCCCATCTTTCCCTCTTGTAGATGAATCCAGTAGATTTAGGATTGACAGCATTCTTAGCCTCGAACTAGGCGAGAGGGATTCCACCATCCTCTTAAAGGAGGCTAGACTGGCCGGCGGTAGTGCTCGGTTGCTTTTACTTTACTTCGGTTTATTCTGACTGTTTAGATGTCTAACTCCTGGGTTGTTTCTTTGGTGCAGTGATGTCGTCAGGTGCTGGGTTTAAGAGGGCTTTGCCTGGCCGCCCTGACATGAACCGGGCAGCCAAATTAGCTAAGGTTGGCCCTGGGTCGTCTGCCCGGGCCCCTGCTGCTGCTGCAGAGAGCTCGCCTTTGCCTCCTTTTTCTTCTAGAAGTGCCTCCTCCTCCAAGGATCCTAAGGGAGGAGCCAGTTCTCCTCAGACGAGGGGGAGCGGGGACCAGATGCCGGCTCCCAAGGTTGGTGTCCGTCCCTCTAGGGGAAGGAGAGATTCCTCTCCGGAGGCGAGTCGGGGCGAGAAGAGTAGGTCACCTAGACGCGTGGGTGAATTTGTGAACTACCTCTCAAGGGATGTCCTCCCGGCTGAAGACAGGTGGCTCTTTGGCATCTCTGAGTCTTCACTCCCGTCCGAGACTTCTCGCCTAGTTGGCTTGGTGAGGACTCGCGTCGCTATGCTTTTAAGAGCTTAGCTTTTCTCGTTTCTTACCCGTTTGTTTTTCCTTGTGGTGCAGGGGGCTTTTATGGTTTTCAAGCTTCAGGAGCAGGTTGCCCGTCATAAGGAGATATCCGCGCTAGCCGTCATTGACTCGAAGGAGTCTCAGAAAGAGTTGGAGGAGGCTAGGAAATGCATAGCTGAGTTCGAGCTCCTCATGACAAAAAGGGACCTGGAGGTCAGCCAGAGGGAAGGCGACCTCAAGCTTAAAGAGGCTGAGCTGAAGCTTAGCCATTCAGAGATACGGAAGAAAGACCAGCTTCTGACAGCATCGGCTGCGCGGCTCAAGGAGCAGGTCAAGGAAACAGAAGGGCTGAAGGCTGAGCTTGAGGAGGCGAAGAGAAACCTCCAGCTAAAAGATGAAGAGATTATGAAGCTGTACGATGAGGCCGAGAGTTAGTTCGATGCGGGGGCTGACTCAGCTGTCGGGTTTATCAAGTCCAAATTCCCCGACCTGGACTACAGCTTCTTGGACCAGTCTCTGGACCAAGCCTCGGCCCCTGTTGCCTCGACTTCCGAACCAACTGCTCTAGGTCCGCGTTCCTCAGCTCCTCCTAAGGAGTCGTCCCCCTCTGATCCAGTCTTGGCTTCAGGCTCCCTTGCTGCTGCTTCTTCCCTTCTTGATTTAGGCTCTCCTCCGGCCGCGTAGCTAATGGCAGCTTTCATTCCTCTTGACTAGTTTTTTTTTTTTTAATACTTGTAATCAAGCTAACTTTTACTTACTCTCAGACAATTTTCAATACATTGAATAAGAATTTTATTTTTCGCGCATAGATTTCCTCCTTATGTGAATTTTCGAATATAAGCTTTCCTTTTCTGTTGCGAGTGTTTGGGGGTGGGGGTACTTTCCTTATGCCTATGTAGCCCCCTACTCTTTCTTGGTTCTTGGTAGAGAAACTGGGAAGAGTTAGCCTTTACATCTGCCCACCGCCGTTGGTCGATCNTTATTGTCGAAAAATTAATGTAAAATCAATCATATATGGTATCATCATATAAACATAAATATATATGTATAGTGCATACTGAACTCAGATCATAAATTATCCATATATATGAATCTCGAGCATATCATTATCAGGTTTACATTAAATTCTGCAGATCTCGATCGACGTGCATGTGAAAAATGAGGAGCAGAAAAAGAAATTTGCGCCTTGTCCAAGTATTTGTTGCCTTTCCGTTCTATGATACTGAACAATGAAGCTTCCTGTATGACGTCGACAATGAAATATTTGATCTTTAGAGATAGGTGATCAACCAGATGAATATACGACATTTTGAAGTGGGTCGAAAACCTGAAAGGGAGTAAAGATCATAAATATTTCATTGTTTCCATATATTTTGAAATAGTATCAGCTAAAAGATAATGAAACCAAGAAGATCAATATTTCCATAGTTGCTTTTTTTTTCCGATGGTTCAAGAATATTTCATTCTTTCCTTTTATTTTGAAATAATTTCAGCTGAATAATTAGGCATAACAGCTGAAACTATTTCAAAATATAAGGCAAGAAAGATATATATTTATATATATGTAAAAGAGAGAAACAAATCATGAAATGTGGATTGTTAACGTGAGGATGTGCTTATTTATAGGTACATAATGGTTGGTGCAAATTAAATGTTAGTAGATAGGTTGGAATTAAATACGGTAGCGAAAGTTAATGTGAGAGCTATGGGCAACGCTAGCGTCGCCCTTTTGAAGTT
The DNA here is from genome assembly GCA_003254975.1 of Ochetophila trinervis. Lineage (NCBI taxonomy): Eukaryota > Viridiplantae > Streptophyta > Magnoliopsida > Rosales > Rhamnaceae > Ochetophila > Ochetophila trinervis. Next base: position 4,867 of record QANX01005865.1, read on the forward strand.
ACGGGCGACGCTAGCGTCGCCATTAAGTGTTTTTTTTTTTCCCTATATATTTCTTTTACAATAATAGATGAGTTGATTACAAGATAGAATGAAACCTTTAATATGTATGAAGGTGAAGTACCTGAAGCGTATGGATCGACGATTTGTAGCTGGTCGATCATATAAAAGGAGAGCTGGTCAAAACTTTTTTGACATTTCCATATATTTTGAAATAGTTTCAGCTAAATCGAAGAAAAAAAAACGTAAGAATATTTATGCATATGTATGATTTTTTTTTCTGATGATTGTTTCTTTTACAGTAATAGATGATTTTCTTTCATAATATTGATACGTATTTATAGATAGAGAATGGTACGTAGGTGTGAATTGATTATTTTGGTATTGTGAAATAATTGTATGTGGTAGGTGTTGGCGCGCAACTATTTCGCGACACCTGCTCCAATGGGCGTCGCTGAATGTGATTGCCGCGTATATTTTCCGCGACGCTTTACTAATGCCCGTCGCAAATGTATTTGGCGCGTTGATTTTCGGCGACACTTGCGGAATGCCTGTCACGAAATGTATTTGGCGCGCTTATTTTTCGCGATACTTGACGATTTTGTGTCGCCGAATATGCTTCGCGCCACATTTTTCGCGACGGTTTTCGATCGCGCGTCGCGATAGCTGATTTCACGCACATTTTAGCGACGTGGCCGCGTCGCTATTTTGTTCAAATAAAGACGACGCACTATGTTTGTGTCGCCGTTAGTTTATCGCGACGCAAATTTTTTGCTTCGTCGCGCATTTAGTGTCGCCGATTAAGGTTTTTGGCGTAGTGGTTATCGCCACGATTTTATAGACTAGCAGCACGTTACACAAAACTTAGTAATCCGGTGATAATTATAAGGATAATGAGTTGTGGGTTGGGATAACAAATAGACTTTAAATAAATTGATTGCTTAATTAGGAAGTATTGTATAGCAAGAAAGTTTATGAATTAATTGACATACATATATATATATATATATATGTAGGTTTTAAAAAATGAGATAAGAATGACCAACTTTAAAGTACTGTTCCAGTTCCACTACGTGAACTTTAATAATGTAGTGGTGATGGTTTGAGATTCCACTGCTTGAAACGCCAAACACCAGCAATACAGTCGCTATACCATTTTGATTTATTAGGCATAATATAGCCTTTCCTCTCTTTTGGCTAACTCATTTCTATCACGCAATTATCAAAAAGAGCAAAGCTTCAGCTACAAAAAAAAAAACAAAGAATCAATCAAATTGGCGCTGAGCCCTTCATTTTGCACGTCCAACATTATTACACGCATGTATGTCTCTAGTTTAGCAATAATATAACTAGTACCTGCTTATATATTATATGGGATTTTAGACTTTAAAATAGTAATGGAGATAAGGAAGAATTTGAGAAGTAGGAGTCAACTTTGTTAGTGGTTAATCGCTACATTGGAATTTGTTGGCCACAAACAAGAGAAAATGTGGTCAATATTTCCCATGCATATATGCTTTCCTTTTTGCATTGGATTGAACTTAATTGCTTTGTTTTGACACTGTTACAGTATTGTTGACTGATTTATTGTCATAGAATTGAAGATCGTTCATTAATTTCTTTTGGCTAAATCTTTTATCATCTGCTTTATGCAAATTCAGCTATCCCTTTTATAATTGAGAATAAGATTTTTTTAAGCAACAGTTTTTTAAAAATACATAAGAAGTTTGACAAGGTAATATTCTCAAAAAATGCATTTTAATTCTCTAACATACCCTTGGTATTTGTCTTTTGTGTATAATAACTAATTTGACGGGACACTTTGTATCCAAATAATGGTACACATATTTTCCATTGTAAATAAAGTGCAAATCAACTAATAAAGATAATTAGTATAACAAAAACTAGTAAAGATAATTGTAATTATTCTATTAATATCAACTATACATATCTATTCTGCGAAAGTGAGATATGGGTTAGTTTTACACCAAGAATTCGCTGGAAGAGAGATTACTTTATGATTTGTATTTGATAATTTTATGACATTACACAGAGAACACTCTAATGAAAGCTTAAATTGTCACATTATTACTCTCAAAAACTTTATTCTATGCTGAAAATTTAAAATGTTCACAGGCAAAATTAAAAAATAAAAATAAAAAAGTTTGGTAAGGCACGGTACGTTAATCGTCAACTGAATCAGGGAAAGTGACGGGTGGGATTGGACAACCTTAAGCTCTTGCGAGTTGCTATTAATTAACAATCGGACATGTCAATCATATTCCTCAAAAAATAAAGAAAAAGCCACACCAATATAATGACGTGTCAACTAGCTATTAGCCAGAAAGACTAATTTTGCAACGAATATTACCATAAATTACATTCTTCGGCTTTAGAAAATCTAAAAAGAAAATAAAAAATAAAAATAGAGAGGGCCTATCCCCATCCTGCTCTTCTTCTTCAACCGCCTATCCAGAGGCAAAGGCATAGTGGAGAACAATCTGCACTGCACCCAGAACCCAGCCCTAAGCTTGAAAGACTAATTTTGTTGTTTTTATTTTAAAATTTTGGAACAATTTCCTGAATATACCGTTGGCGCTGAAAATTCCGGCGAGGACAGGATGAGTTCTCAGTCAAGAGAAGACGAGTCTAAGGAAGATGACAAAGACGAAGAAGCAAACCGCTTAATACAATCCCAATCACCTTCACCACCGTCGTCGTTATCTTCGTTGGACGATGAAGAAGAGGTCGCTTTTGAGGCGCGAGAGAAGATCTTGATCGTTGATTTGGAATCGGCTGAAGCCGAAGATTCAAACACGGTCCCTCCCTTCTCGTGGAAGAAGCTGTGGCTGTTCACGGGGCCGGGATTCTTGATGAGTATAGCTTTCTTGGATCCAGGGAATTTGGAAGGAGATCTCCAGGCCGGAGCGATTGCTGGGTACTCGCTGCTCTGGTTGTTAATGTGGGCCACAATTATGGGATTGCTGATTCAGCTATTGTCGGCAAGGGTCGGGGTCGCCACAGGTCGCCACTTGGCGGAGCTCTGCAGGGAGGAGTACCCAAATTGGGCCAAATGAGTGCTATGGTTCATGGCGGAGCTGGCCCTGATCGGGGCCGACATTCAGGAGGTCATTGGGAGTGCCATTGCTATCCAGATTCTTAGCCATGGTGTTTTGCCGCTTTGGGCTGGAGTCCTTATTACGGCGTCGGATTGGTTGGTATTTATAGCTCCCAATCCCATTATGATTCTTGAATTCTCGGTCCCAATTCTCTGTGTTTATTTTTTCCGATATTTTTAAAATCTTTGTTTCCCTTTTGGCTAACAGTTATGAAAAGTTGAAGTAGTTGATGAAATGGGCAGTTCGGTTGCATTGTACTAACTGTTGCTTTTCTGTTTACTTTGTTGTGAACAGCTTCTTTTTTCTGTTTCTTGAGAACTACGGAGTGAGGAAGTTAGAAGCTGTTTTTGCAGTCCTCATTGCAACAATGGCTCTATCATTCGCATGGATGTTTGGTGATGCAAAACCCAGTGGGAAAGAACTTTTAGTGGGTAAGTTATCATCTTTGTGGTTTTTAATCTAAAGTAAATATACTGGTTTTGGATACCAGTTCAATTTATCATCGATTTGGTGCTCTTTGTAGGTCTTTTGCTTCCTAGACTTAGCTCAAAAACAATTCGGCAGGCTGTGGGAGTCGTAGGGTGTGTCATAATGCCTCACAATGTGTTTTTGCATTCTGCTTTAGTACAGTCTAGGAACATTGACCCCAACAAGAAGAGCCGGGTTCAAGAGGCTCTGAACTACTACTCCATCGAGTCATCAGTTGCACTTTTGGTTTCTTTCATGATCAATTTGTTCGTGACTACTGTTTTTGCTAAAGGGTTTTATGGTACAAAAGTAGCTGATAGTATAGGATTAGTTAACGCCGGTCAGTATCTCGAGGAAAAGTATGGCGGGGGGCTCTTTCCTATTCTTTATATATGGGGTATTGGGTTATTGGCAGCTGGACAGAGCAGCACGATAACTGGCACATATGCTGGGCAGTTTATCATGGGCGGCTTTCTCAACCTTCGTTTGAAAAAATGGATGAGGGCATTGATCACAAGAAGTTGTGCAATTGTCCCAACTATAGCTGTAGCAATTATTTTCAATACATCAGAAGCTTCGTTGGATATCTTGAATGAATGGCTTAATGTTCTTCAGTCAATACAGATTCCTTTTGCGCTTATTCCTCTTCTTACTTTAGTGGCAAAGGAGGAAGTCATGGGAGTCTTTAAGATAGGACCTGTTCTTGAGGCAAGTTGTTAACTTTCTATCTTCTGTATTTTCAGAAATTGGTTCTCATCCAATTTATCGTTATTCATTTCCAATATTTGTTCCACTGCCATCCCTACGTTTATTTACCTGCTCCTCGTGATTATATTCTATTTTTTCCTTTTCTTGAGATTATAGTTATGATTTTGTCTTTATCTAACCATTATTGTTTATGTTTATCTGACTCTGACATCTTTGTTACACTTTGCATATGCTTATTTGCGGACCATTTTCTTATTTTTGGTTTGATGATCATTAGTAGGCTTGTGTCGAACGAACTACTATAAAGCAATACCCATGGTGCCCATTAATTGTGTTTTCTTTTTTCTTCAAAGGTGAATATTTGTATGGGTGTAAGTTTATTCTATTAGCTTGTAGTTGGTGGTACAATTTCATTTATGAATAATCGTAGTATTTCCTTCCCTTCATTTGATGGGGGAAGGAGATATGAATGCTTTGTAGCAGAAGCTGATCTAGTCGTGGATGAATCAAGTGAATAGATCTCAGAGAGTTTAGGTTGTAGATTTTGGAATTTCACAGAAACAACTTGGATCCTTCATCTTTCAGTCTATAAAATTTATCATGCAGTCATCTATGTAATACTAATTTTTTAACCATGCACCTTATTTAAAATTTTAATATGACCTATCAAAAACCTTGAAAAACAGAGAAACCGTAGCAAGTATATATTTTGGACAAGTCACAATCCTGTCACTTCAAGATGATGATTAACAAAGTTTCAAATAGAAAGAGACATGTTAATCTCTCTTTTAGGAGTTAAACTATAGTGAAACCCTAAAAGCGTTTCATGGCAGTAATCCAGTTTTTTAAGTAATATTTATCCATAATAAGTAGCATTTATCTATAATAAATAATATTATTTCATAATGAGTAATGTTGTCCACAACGAGTAACATTTGGTTCATCATTTTGAATATTTTTCCTAATGAATAATATTTAAATCCATAATGAATAACATTTTTCAGGGGTTTTAAAGAAACCCCCAAATAAGAGGGTTTCACTACAAAAATTCCCCTCTTTTGGTATTGTTTTTCCTTTCTGATTGCAATTGTAATCAGCCAATCAGGGAAAACAAATGGCAAAATAAAATACGAAATACAAAAGAAATTGGATTCCTTTTCAATATGATAAAATAGAAAATGCTTTACATAATCTTAGTATGGCGTATGGAGGACAAAAATCATAAGTTGATGTAAGATCATGGAAGTTACTGGTAGTTGTTCTTTGTTGAAGGTAAGAAGCTAATCTTGTGAAAACGTACTACTCTAGAACTTATCAGCTCAAAATTTAAATTGATGAAATTTCCAATTTTTACTTTTGTTAATTGATGAAAACTGTAGTCATATGCAAATGAAGCTCTTAGGCTCCTGACCTATCCATAGTCATTTTTTTGAAAGGAAACAGTATTGAAGTTGCTTTCATGGTTTGTTCATGTTGAAGATTTATGTTCATATTAAATATATAGCTAAAGTATTTGATAACCTCAATTTTGTTGAGTTTTATCTCAGTTTGAATATATAGCATGCAGGTATCATTGATTTGCAGTAATCATAGTTTTGTTTGTTTTTTTTAAGTCGAGGACGTTGTCTGCTTAGTAAGTTAAATTGATTGACTTTTTGTTCTTTTTTATTTATGTTGCAGAGGGCGGCATGGACTGTGGCTGCACTGGTAATGTTGATTAATGCATATCTATTGCTGGATTTCGTCATTTCTGAGGTCACTGGACTTTTGTTTGGTTTTCTGGTCAGCGCAGGCACAACTGCGTATGTATCATTTATTATATATCTTCTTACACATTGCGGTGCCCTTCCTTCCGATTGGTTGAAAGTACTATCCAAGAGGTTTGCATACATCCGGAATTGAATCAACAAATTCGTTTCAGTTTCATCAAATATCTTAATTTCAATGCTCTGCACGAAAGCAAGCCACTTGGCACAAAAATCTTCTGTTTCTGGGAAGAGAAGCATTCTTCCATGATAACCATCTGGGCCTGGTGCCTACTTGAAGGTGAGTGTAACTGCTGAAAGTGTTTGCCTTCAAGTTTCAACAGCAGTCTCTCCATAATGATGCTAAACAGAAGACGTTAGTTGTGAATGGACAAGGCATATATTTTCTTCTACAGATAGACATATACTCATTGGATGAGTTACAATTACTGTAAAAGATTCAGAAAGACCGTATGTAGTTGTAGGTAAATTGGCTTTAGCTATTCTATTATGTAACAGATTATCATGTACTATACTGAAACGGGCAATGTACTGCCAACGGAACAAGTCAATACAACAAGGTAAAGTGAATTTTGCACTAGTCTTGCTATGTCTTACTTCTCTTGTTGTTGGTACATTTGTCCTTAGCCCTGATAGCGATATTTCGAACCTGAAGAAGAATTAAATTTTTTTTTTGGTGTTACTATTTCTATTTGCAGCTTCAAGGGCACGTTAGCGTGAAATAATGAAAAGGTGATTGTTTTAAACAACTGCCAAATTTTAGTCAAATAAGATTTGACATTTTGATTATTAGATAAAAGGCAGAGCAGTCTTTGGAGTCATCTTATTATTTAGTCATCCTCAATAAACATTCATATAGTAAATGGATTGATAAGGGTTTCAACTTTTAGTCAAGAGTATTAATGTTTGAGAACTTTTATTGTCTGGGTCGGATGTTTAATTTGTTAGGCTAAACTTAACATAATGGCGAGATGTAGGCTAGCAGGTTGGTCAACACGGATGAGTCCACCACTCAGAATTACAAAGAATACACTAATCTCTACCCTTCAACTTTTTCTATTATAAAAAAAAAAAAATGCGATTATGGAGATCATTATTTGGTTTGACTAAAGGTGAAATCATATGACTTAAAAGACTTGAAATTGTATGGGAATTGCATCGGAACAGAAATATCAAAGAATTTACGAATCTCAACCTCAAGATTATCCAAACGGTATTTTCTGTAAATGTGAGGCAAAATTTGGGTGCCTCTAAAGTCTTGGCTTCCATAGCTGGTCGTACACGATAAACAGCTAATAAATGGCAGAGACAGAGAAAAGCAAAGGAACATTTTTTTCTACAGGAACATTTTCTTGGACATTGACCTGCCTCGTAGTCTATAGTTTGGTACTTTGGATTAATTTTCAAATTGAAATTTTACAATCCACCATTTTTTGTTAGATCATAGACTATTCTAGCTTAATAATTTTGATATCTTTTGTAATGTTTAAAAATCTAATAAGACAAGTTAATTTTAAATTTTAAACTCGCATTAATATACTACATTATTGTGGGATACTACATTATTATTGTAGATTTGAACTTTGATACTTTTGATTAACACTGAACTCTACTTCAGTTTGATTATTAATTTATTAGATAGGCATTTTTTATGCAAGCTTTTTAGTTAGAAGCACGGACTCTCGAACAACCCTTACATGCTTCTAAATAGTCAGCAAATACTGCTTGTTTTCTTTCGTTCTTTAATTTGGAACCTTATAATATCACTATTCTCTCGTAATTTCAACCTGTTTTTGAATTATTCAACCATGTAAGTTTCTTTCAAGGGTCATTAATCAGGGATAAAATTATATTATTCCCTAGTAAGCTATTGAATTTATGACATTTGAAGCTCCTACTATTGAATATTTATTGATGAGGAAAATATTCTAAACGCCATAAATTCAATGGCAGAAGTACTGATTATTCCGAAAATACAAGAATTTTTCTCCATCATCATCAAAGAAAGAAAATTTGTAGTCTAGGAGTTTAGTATTTCTCCCTCGCATTGATGTTGGGCCTATATGTATGGGATTCGCATAAACGTGAGAGAGAAGTACCAAACTTCCGGAGTACCGAAGATTTGCTCCATCATCATATTGGCTCCCCTATTTGATTATATTATTTAATTTCAGACATTGTTGGCATCCCCTATTTGCAACTTTTTCTTTTTTATTTTTTCAAAGAAAAAGTAATTCAAAATATGAAACTTCCAAAACCATATATTATCGTTTAAAAAGAAAAAAAAATAAAAAAATAACAGAGTTGGGGTACAAAACTTTTATTTAAGAGATACCAAACTACGAATGCCAATTAATGTTTTGCTCTGAATAGATTCTGGTGAAGGATTTCGCCTTTTGAGTTTTGCCAGTAAAACCCATAGTAGGAAAATTATAGTTATATAGAAATATTGGCAATAATGTTTAACTCTTCATTCGATTTATTGAATATATAATAATTATCTAATACTCTTGGATTAATATTTACACCTTGTATATGGATTGTGAAAAACTGTTAAATTATTTATATATGAAAAAGTACTTTTCCAATTAGATGCACGAAGATAAAATAAATCATAAAGAATCGTCAATATTTTCTTGCATAAATGGTTTTTGACCATTCTATATTGAGTAAACTAGTCTTTTTCATTTATTTATTTGCCAGTCGATGGATGTGTATATTTTTCATTTAGTTCTTCGAGATATGAATAAATAAAGTTCGTGATTATAAAAGCATCTCCAATATCGTTTTGTAAATTGCTGTCTATGTGTACTGTTATAAATAGCTTCAAATAGTTTAATTAAGCTTGTGATCGACTCGGTTTAATTAAATTTATTCGACTTTGGCTCATCCAAAAATAAGTCAAAAAATAGAACTCATATAAGTCAATCTTGAGTGGTTCATTAATTGCTTGATTTTGTATTTTTTCCATGTATATAAATATTTTATTATTAATTTAAATATGTAGAAAACTTATAATACATAATATTGTCTCAGCATTTAATTTTAAGAAAATTTAAAAAATTAAATTTAGTAATACTATAGTGTCAGAAAATAAATTTAATAAAAAAATATATAAAAAAAATAGGCTTACATTTCATAATGAGCCGATTTTATTGAGCTTTTCATGACTTAGTTGAGTCAATCTTGAAAATATATATATATAAGCTCAAGGCGAGTTTGAGAATCCGAATACTCAGCTCATTTGCACTTCTATCTACATGACATAGAAGATACAAGGACTATATAGCATAAATATATACTTAAAAAGATATGATAGTTAAGCCAAAAATTATTCTATAATAGTTCTGTCTGTATCTTAATTAATTAATTAATTATGTGTTAATTATTATTTTTGTAAAATAATTTTTTACATAGATTTTAATAAAATAATTTCTTTATAAGTGTGTTATTTCTTATAATCACAAAAATTTGTAATGACAAAAAATTTAAAAAAATATACCAACTAAATTAATTTCATTTGATCAATGACAAATTTTAAACTTTACCAATAGACCATATACTTTTTTAACCATTTAAAAGACTTTTTTGAATGATTGTCTANGTTAAAGAAACAGAGTACATGCAAAGTTAGATGGTGAAAACACTCGAGGGAATTGAAAAAATTTCCTTGTCATTAATGCATTTGGAAAACATACAAATGGAATTTACATAAACCATCTCTATCAAAAGTATAAATCACTCAATTTCTTGGAAAATTCATACAATCATCAAATATTTGACATTCACAATTATTTGTAAGGGGGGATTTCGAATGGGCAGCATTGGCATGACTTTGCCAATCAAAAGAGAACCGTATGATGGAACGAATTGATCCAATCATAACCCATGACTTTTGCCCATTTGATTCGATGAATAAAATAGGATAAAATAAAAAATAAAAACAGAAAAGGCAANAGAGCTTGGTCTCGGTAATTACCAAAAAAGGAAAAAAAAGAAAAAAAAGAGAGTTTGGTCTCGGTATAAAAACATCCACATGGCATGACGTTGACAAAGAAAGCACAATTCCTCACACTATTGGTGGTTTAGAAGCGCATTTTCCTAGGCGACTGATATACGCCGCATCCACACACAGACACACTTACTTTTTGGTTTCTCGCATGAAAACTTTCTATAAATTGCATGCAAACTCTGGACCTAACAAATCTCCCTTCGGTCTCACTGCCTATATAGGACTCTCAGTCAAGTCCTTTCCTTTCACGTTCAAAGTCTTCCAAATATCAAAATTTCCCAAAATTACTAACAAAATTATATATACATATATGTATATATCTTATAAAATCACTAAACCGATTATCTTCCCAAATTACAAATATCTCTACAAACCCTCATAAAACCCGCCCCGGCCAAAACCCTTCAGTTTTTGCTTCCCTCTTCTCTTTTACCTCGCCGTTAAGATGAGTAATTATGGTAGTCGATCTTCCTCCGAGACCCCGTTTGAGAGCCCACAATCTCCATTGCCGGAAACCCTTAATCGCCGTCAATGGCATCGCTCTCTCCGCCGTGAAAATTTATCGCAGACTTTTCTGCTAAACCCTTACGGAGAGACCCATTTTGATCAAACCCTAGAAGGTGCCTTTTCTCGCCTCAATATCGACAGGACCTCTACTGACCCGCATATTTATTCGGGTCCTGAAGGCGTTGTCCCTAATGGGATTGGCGAAGATCATCTGTTTCCATGGTCTTTTCCTCAAAGGACCAATGAGTTTCAGCGGCTTAACTTGCCAAACGGTAATCTTGGCCACGGGCATATGGGTCTGCAAGATTACTGTGTGGAGTCTAATATGGATGGATTGATGTGCGTTCCGTCAAATCCATATGGACCATATCCATGTAATATCCCTGAACAATCTCTTAACCATGACAATGGGTTCTTGATTGATTCTAGAAGGTCTCGGCTTCAAGGAGAAAGGTTTAATGAAGAGTTCCCGATTTCTCGCTCTTCGAATGCGAACGAGTTATCTTGTGATTTCTTGGGGAATTACTATGGGGAAATTGGTGGTTTGGTGTACAAAAAGTCAAATATTTCGAGGTCTGGTGTGAATGATGGACTGCCTCATTGGTCGCAGGAGCCCCCGGATTCTTTGTCTGTTGAATGTTTGCGTGGGAGGATAGCATCCATGGCCAAGGACCAACAAAGTTGTCGGATTTTACAGCGGACAATGGAAGGTTTAAAGAATGAAGAAATTAATATTATATTCTTGGAGGTGATAGAACATGTGGGTGATTTGATGCTTGACCCATATGGCAATTATGTTGTTCAGAAACTAGTGGAGCTCTGCAATGAAGAACAGAGGACGCATATTCTTTTAGTGCTCACCAGGATTGACTTTCGACTTGTTACTATTTGCCTTAACATGCATGGGTATGATTTAAAGTTCTAATCTACTCGCTTTTATAAAATACCGAATGATATTTTTTCGAGTTTCTTTTTATCTGGGTTGATATGGGGTTTGATTCTGGATTTTGATGGAAATTGTCTTTCTTTTTTTCCCTGTGGCAGAACTCGGGCTGTTCAGAAATTGCTGGAGCGTCTTACTAACGGCCATCAGATCTCTATGGTTATGAAGGCTCTAAGCCCTGGTGCTGTTGCATTGACTAAGAGCGCCAATGGTCATCACGTCATTCAGTACTGCTTAAAAAATTTCTCTGAGAAAGACAATGAGGTAAATATTATTTCTGTCCTCTCTATCCAAATTGCAATCGCTTCTCCTTTATTGTCCTGCAATCGGACTAAATGCCATGTTGATTTGCTATATGTCCTTTTTACTGCAAATTGAAGTCGATTGATTGACAATTTCTACGAGGTAAAGGTCTATTCATAGATTTAACAGTTCATAAGTTGCCTACTCTGGGAAGTGGGAAGTGCAAAACTTTCCTCATAGTAAATTCTACGAGTTGAATGTCAAAATTGGATTAGAATATTCTCGAAGTAGGCTGTGTTGTTGTATTCTTTAGGAGAAGAGGTGAAGGGTGGGAGGGGAAAATTTCTAAAATTACTACTTGGTAGTTGTAGGTATTTCAAGGGAGTTACTGGTGTTCGACATTTCTCTGTGTACTGTCTTGACTCCGAGATCATTTTTAGATTGCTGGTGGAAGATTCCTAGATTTGATACTTCTTCAGTATCTTAGTTCTCTTATGACTATGACTAGAAACAAAGCTACGTGGTTGAGTTGAAACTCAAATTCCTGTCCACTAACTTTTCGAAAGAATACTATTCATTCACTTGCAAGATGTCTGGCTAGTATGTCTTTGTATTATTTATATCCTGGTTTGAATTGGAAATTATTGGTTAGATTCCTTACCCTTGAAGTGTGTTGACACAAATGTCAGATATTAATTTTTATTTTTAGTTACAGGGAGGACTTCTGCCAGGCTCTAAGGCCGCTAATGATAGTACTATATAACTCTCTGGTTTTCACTTCTATGCTCCTATATAAATGCTTACAAAACATGGACTTTGTATCCAGAGAGGAACAATACAACGCAGATTGAATGCTTCATTTTTCTGAATTTTTTTAATTATAATTTCTGTATTTCAAGAGTCAGTTCTTATTATAACTGGCTTTGCAGTCCATTTTCCCCTAAAGTTAAGATTTTGGTTTTGGATATTTCTGACTGGAATTTAATTGGCAGTCTCTTCTGAATGAGGTGATTGATAACTGTTTTGGAATTGCAACGGATAAAAGCGGTTGCTGTGTGCTGCAACAGTGTATTAAATACTCTCAGGGAGAACTCAGAGAGCGTCTGGTGGCTGAGATAATAACAAATGCAATACTCCTAGCAGAAGATCATTATGGGTTTGTTTTGACAGAACGTAGTCCTTGCTTTACTTCTAATATAAAAATTAACATTCTGTGCTTAATAATCTTCTTTATCACTCTCCTTCTTAAACTAGGAATTATGTGGTGCAATATCTGCTGGATATGAGAATACCAAAAGTCACTGCAAGTATTCTGAGACAACTGAAAGGGGGTTTTCCATCTCTGTCCTGCAATAAGTATGGTAGCAATGTCGTGGAGAAGTGCCTGGTAGTTAGTGGACCAGATCAATCTGCAGTAATTATTATGGAGCTGATTAGGTGTCCAAATCCTTCAATGCTTCTTCTGGATCCTTATGGAAATTATGTTGTCCAGTCTGCATTATCGGTTTCAAAGGTTAGATCAGCTCAACACTTGGTAGTGTATATTAGTCAACCTTTTGGTTACATAACGTGTAAATTAAGGATTTAATTGGACTGTTACTGGACCTCAAGTTCAACTAGACAATTTAATTTGCATAAAAAAATAAAGAAAAAGGAAAAAAAAAAAAAAAAGCTAAACAATTTGATAAGTGGATCAATAAATGTTTATCTACTTCATATAATACATGAAAAATATTCAAATTAACCTTTTAAAATATAGATATGTTTGTTCTATGTGCCCGCACACACACAAATAAAACTATTACAATTTATATATATATGTTTGTTAAAAGACTTCAGCCGTGGTTGATAAACGCGAACTTTGAAATAGCACTGAAATTATTCTAGATCATAGAAACCTAATTGGCTGACATACTACGGAATTCTGTTTTAAATTTGGAGGGGAGGGTGAAATTATTTTTCCATTGAAAGTGAGTATTGACTGAACCAGTATGAAGTTGAATCAGCAATTCATAAGCAGGACCATCTTGTTATGATCATAGTCAATAATGTTTATTCCATTTTTGCTGTGCAAAAGAACCACATAAAGGAAGAGTCTATATCATTAATATATAAAATTCATCTGCTGATACGTGAAGATGTTTCATAAGCCCCAACTTTGGATGAAAGTTGAATTGTTTATCAGTTTTGGACATATATATTTATATGTTTTTCATGTTGCAAAATAGCAGGGTGCCATCCATAAGGCTCTACAGGACCTGGTTCAGATGAATTCTCCAATGATGCGCAGCAATCTATATGGGAAAAGGGTATTGGCATGGTTTGACAAGAGGAGAGGCTCCAACATGTATAGACATGTGTAGAAATTAGGTATTATTGTTGTAGGCTTAAACAAATTTTGCGCCTCTAAGTCCAAGTCTAAGGTGGTGGCAAAGCATGAATCATTTTGTCTGTCTTTTGGAATAGTGTTATTACAATAGGTATAGCTGCGATGATGCTGACTTGTATGTGTCTAATACTTGTGTTTTATGCTCTTTTTGGCTTGAGGGGGTCGAGGAGGACTTTTTACTTAAAATACTGTATATTCTGGGAGTCTTTTTTATTCTAGTCATTTTTCCATGAATGACATAGAAAATAGGGGTTAATTGTGTGTGTACTTCTGATTTAGTTTCATAAATATTAAGAGCTCCAATTACTCGTTTTTTACATTTTAAGTATTATAATTTTGCTTTCTGAACGCCGGCGATCTAGTTTAATTGGTCACGAGCTTTGTTTTATTTATTTATACTTCATTTTGCTACAATTTTTATTTATTATTATTAATATGTTTTTTAAAAAATTTGTGGTTGGGCGGCCTTACTCGTGTGAAGGAGAATCCCGATTTCACCAAGTAACATCGCAACTGATTTAGTTACTGATTTGCTAGAATTTCTATTTTCTGGTTTGAGGGTTACATAAAATATGTTTGCAAAGCAATAAAATTAATTGGATACGGTTGTCCAATCTCAATGGTGGTAGGATTTTTAATCCCTAAATTTTATTGGTGAAGTTATGGTGGAATTTTCAGGTGGGCATTTTTAATGCTCTATAACTTTCACATTCGCCTCACTCTAAATCACAAATTGCAATTAGTTTTCTGGTTCAAAATTGTTCTTATTACTGAAAGATCTCAAGGTTAAATATCACAATAACTTTTCTAAACATCTATTTGAAAGACAGGTCAGCCTGTTTTTAAGTCTCTAAAAACTGAAGAATATATATATATACAGATTAATATATTTATTAATAATTTTTTTCTTTAGATATAAAGATCATCATACCCAAATCAAAATTTCGTAGGGATTTAGAAAACTTGTTTTAACTTTTGTATTTCTTTAAAAAATTAAAAGATAAAAAAGTGGGTGTTTGTAATTTTATAATCTTTTGAAAAGAAAAGAAAAGAAAAGTAAAAAAGCAAATAATCAGATCACATTTAGAAGGTTTATTATTTTGATTATAGGATAAAATTACCAGGCAAATTGTTTTTGATGGGGAAGGAAAGGAAGTGAATGAATGTGGTAGACCATTCATTATTTTCCTTTGATAGAGGGCAATTCTTTACCTTAAAGAAGTAAACCCTCATTTAAAGTCGAACGCTTTTTTGGAAAATGATAAAATTCTTGGTTTGACCGAACATAATTAAATTCCGCCGAAAAAATATATATTAATATTATTTTTATTATAATTTGGAAGAAAGAGTATTTTCATTCAAATTAAAATTTAAACTCTAAATCTAAAACATATTCTGTATTTTTTTACCTATGAATCAAATTTATTAATACAAAAAATATAATATACTTATACACATAGTTTTTCTTCTTTTGTTTTTCGTAAAATAAATCCATAATTTATTTTCAAGAAAAAAAAAAACTGACTTATTCGTTGACGTTATTTTTTTTTATGAATCACATATTCGTTGACTTGATGTGCCTCTATTCGATTAGTTTATTAATTATATCATTTGCAAATAATTTCCTTGCCAAAGATTAAATAAAGCGAAAAACAATAAAAACCATTTGCAAATTCCAATCTCTGTCCGATCCTTGGAGGTGGAAGCACAGAGGACTTTGCCTTGGTCCTCTGCGTCTTCTTAAACTAGCGTCTCAAGCTCAGAAAGCACAACATGGCTCGGACCCTGTCTCAGCTGATTTGTTTCAACGTTTTAATCTTCGGCTTAATCTCAATCGTAATCAGTCTGGACCACCCGTTCGGATCAACCTCAGAGGCTTTCCAGAGTTCCGATTCTCGCCGCCGGCCCATGATCCTTCCTCTCTATCTCTCACCGCCTACATCTTCTTCCCACCACCTCCGAAGGCCTTTCGATGGGCGTCGCCTTCAGAAATCCGATCTTCCTCGCTTCCCAAACGCTCGCATGAGGCTACACGACGACCTCCTTACCAACGGGTTGTTTTTTCTTTTTTCTGCTAATTTTCCCCAAATTATTTTTTGCTTTAATTATTTGGAGACTCTTTGAAGGAAAGAAAAATTAATGATGCTGGAAGTTGAAAACTTTTGCAGGTACTACACGACTCGGCTGTATATTGGGACGCCGCCCCAGGAATTCGCTCTGATTGTCGATACCGGAAGTACCGTGACTTACGTGCCTTGCTCTGACTGCAAACAGTGCGGAAAACATCAGGTTTGGTTTCGCCTCTTTTTGGCCTCTGCTCGACTATGCTGGAGTTAATTTGCTTTGCTATTAAATTTTGTGTTCATATTAGTTCTCTTATAAGCAATGCCGTTAATGGAGTTGAAATTCTTGACGTGCTATTTTTTTTTTAACACAACTTTATTTTTCCCTGTTATTAATCACGCGATCGAATACAATAATAATACGTAACTACTAATTTTAAATTTTAGAGCTTTTTCATTGTTTGGAGTCGCTGGGGAACCCCAGCTCAGTTTCATTGTGCCTATGATGGCTTATCAAATTAGTGTTTTAAAATGGAGGAATAGTTACATAGTGATGAAGATTCGCCATAAGTATTGATACTCTCTGCATCAGCTTGTTCCTTCAGAGCTAAACTCTCCTTTTCATGCAGGATCCAAGGTTCCAACCGAATTCATCTAGCACATATCAACCTGTAAAGTGCAGTGTCAATTGTAACTGTGACAATGAAGAGGTTCAATGCACTTATGAGCGGCGCTATGCTGAGATGAGCTCCAGTAGTGGCGTCCTTGGTGAGGATATTGTTTCTTTTGGCAATGGAAGTGAACTTGTACCCCAGCGTGCAGTTTTCGGATGTGAAACTAAGGAAACTGGTGATTTATATAGCCAACATGCTGATGGAATAATGGGTTTGGGGCGTGGTAGGCTTAGCGTGATGGATCAGCTTGTTGACAAGAGGGTTATTGATGATTCATTTTCATTATGTTATGGTGGGATGGGCGTTGGTGGGGGTGCTATGGTTCTTGGTGGTATCCCTTCTCCCCCTGGTATGGTATTTACCCATTCTGACCCATTTCGTAGGTACGTAGTTTACAATACATTAACTATATGTTTGGTATTTGAAAAATATATCTTGTGCATCTCACACATACTATAGTTTTGGGATTACAACAGTCCGTATTACAACATTGAGCTGAAGGAAATACATATTGGCGGGAAGCCATTAAAATTAAGCCCAAAAGTCTTTGATCAAAGGCATGGAACTGTCTTGGATAGTGGAACTACCTATGCTTATCTTCCAGAGGAAGCTTTTCTTGCATTTAAGGAGGCTGTAAGCTTTCATGCTCTAGTTCATTCTTTCTTTATTTTATTACATTTAAAATCAAGTTCACTGTTCTAATCAATGATCTAAAATAGAAAGGTGGCTTAATATTTGTTCATGGAAGTATTTTGTCTTATTTCTAGTGAAGTTTTATCAAAAAGTCTAGATCGAGGTACAGATATATTTGCTTAGCAGAAACGTAAAAGATTAATAATCAATAGCTAGTAAGCTTCACCATGTCTTAGGTACTTTTACTGTATATAACCTTATTATAGACAGGTTAGTTTTTAGTTTGACAGGGAAGCTTTGCTTTTAAATGGTGTAGAGATATATCTTCCTTTTCCTCTTGAAGCTATTGCAATCAGCAGCATGAGCATGACTTCAATATTGCAATCAGTGAATAAGGTGGCTATTGGAGCTTCAATGCAATAGCTGTTTGTTTAAGAACAAATCAAAAGATATTTTCAATAGTTTTAATTTTTGATGTTTGTATTATACTAGCTTTATCTTTAATCATTTTTTTTTGGGGGTCAGATAAAGGATAATGAGCTGGAGTTGAAAGTTGCACCCGTAGATTCTTGAATCAATGTCAATGATCCAAATCAATTTCCTGATTTTTTTTTTTTTTCCATTATGATGTGCTGTTAATTTTCTTTCAGAGATAATACCTCTAAGATTAAGCATTCCTTAGTTTTCCATCCATCTACATTTTTATAACTATTACATTAAACAATGAACTTATCATAATTATATTGTTTAATATGCAGTTAAGAAGGAAAGTTCATTTCCTCAAACGAGTTCATGGTCCTGACCCAAATTATAGTGATATTTGTTTTTCTGGTGCTGGAAGGTATTCATAGAACTGGAACTTTACCCGCTTGGTTTACTAGCTGAAGTAGTTATACATCTGAAGTTTTTGAAATTTGTTATTAGGGATGTCACCCAACTATCAAAAGTATTTCCAGAAGTTGATATGGTTTTCAGCAATGGGCAAAAATGGTCATTGTCTCCAGAAAACTACTTGTTTCGGGTAATTTGATCAGCTATCCATATTTTGAAATCAAAATGAACTCTTTGATGGAGAAGCTGATTTACACTGATTTTGAAGATGTTGCTTCTTTCTATTCAAAGTTCAATTGCAAGTATACCTATGCTGAACTATTTGCTTTCCTTTGTTTTCTACCTCTTTATTCCTCTTACCCCTAAAAGCATACAAAGGTTAGTGGTGCATATTGCTTGGGAATTTTTAAAAATGCGGATTCAACTACTCTTTTGGGAGGTATGGGGCATCTCTCTCTCTCTCTCTGCATTTTAAAGGTTACTCCGAGATGTAGTTTTTCATTGCTCAAGCCATCTTGTGTAGGACTGTTATTTATGCACAGGACAATAGATCCCTCGTCATCCTGCATGTGTTGTCCATTTAGATTTTCAAAGGGGCATCTCACTATTTCTATATTCAACTTTTACAGGAATTCTTGTCCGTAATACCCTTGTAACTTATGATCGAGAGAATGATAAGATTGGATTTTGGAAAACTAATTGTTCTGAACTTGGAAAGAGATTGAATTATCTTAGTGCTCCTCCCCCATCTCTATTACCTTTTGATAGCATGAATACGAGTACAGAAATTTCACCTACTGTAGCTCCAGATGATTTGTCTCAGAATGTTTTTCCAGGTAAAGTAAGTTTCAAGCATCTAATGGTCTTTACATAGTTTTACGAATTGAAATTACAGTTTTCACAAATTCACAATTATACTGAGCATCAATCCATATCTGGAGTTGGGTCAATGATTCGCTGGTTGATCATTAAGCTTATAGAAAGATAAAAATTGTTTATTAAAAAAGCAGAAAATCTAGTATTATTTTAGGATGTAAGCTTGTGAGATGATGTGTTTAGCTATAATCATTTCTGTAAATATAGATGTGTGAACTTGAAGTTATATGTATGGTCATGTATTGTAATGGGCGATGAGTATGAAAAATAAGTTGAAATTTGAAGAATTGGAGTATTTCACATGCATTCCTTTTCTGACAAAGTAGGCTGAAGTCATAGTGTAATTTGTAATTATGAAAGGCATTGGTTAGTGTTTTATTTATTTATAACTGCTTGGTTTACCAGTTTTTTTACCCATTTTTCCCCTGTCTGCCTGATTATCAAATCAGTTTCTATTAAATACAGCCAATGTTATTTTTTAGGTTGTTAGTGTTGGATAGAGCTTTTTTTAGTTGTGACTTAGACTTTTGGACTGCCTTTTTTTCTTTTTTGTTTTCCAATTACATCTCTTTCTCTTAATGTGTAGGTCAAATTCAAATAGGATTAATAACTTTTGATATGATCCTCGGCATCAACAACTCTATGAAACCCAATTTTACAGAGCTCACAGAATTTATTGCCCATGAGCTGGAAGTTAAAGTTTCACAGGTATGGTTGAACTATTTAGTCTTTGTGGTCATGGAAGCCCTGTAATGAATAGCTTATTTATATTCAAAATGTATTACAGGGACTGTTATTGTCCAGAATTACAATTTATAATTCATCCTGCCAAATTCATTGCACATTTTTCTGTTACTTCCCATTTAACTCGCTGTTTGCTGTTCTATAAATGTGTCTTGTGGTTGGGGGCAAGGTCTGCCTCAAAACTTCTCTAGAGTAGTTCAGTTGATTTCATCTCTATGCTTAAGCTCTATTATCAACTATTCAAGATATATACAGTAAGCATAAAGTATATATGCGCAAACCCTAAATGCTGGATTTTAAGTATTTAGAGTATCAGTTTGGATGTCAAGGCAGCCTTCATCTATTCTGATATTTGAAGCTGTCTTGTCATCTATAAGTGGCTTGGGGCTGGGGGACCTTTGCCACCCCAGTTGAGCTTCTATATCTGTACTTCGTGCCAGTCTGTGTACATATTAGTTCCATTTATAGGCCTTTCATTAGCTTAACTTTGTTCATGTATAACACCAGTATTATGTTTTCAGGTTCACTTGATGAACTTCACCAATGAAGGAAACAATTCTCACATTAGATGGGCCATTATACCTGCTGAATCTGCTGATTGTTTTTCCAATACAACAGCAATGGTATTATTGGATTACAACTGGAGCCTTCGATTTATTAAATATAATGTTAAACCTAATTCTTAGTTTAATTTGCAGAGCATAATTCTGCGCTTAAGGGAGCATCGGATGCAACTTCCTGAGAAATTTGGAGGTTATCGGCTGGTTGAATTAAAAGTTGAACCTCAATTGAAGCAGTATGTTATTTTCTTTTTCTTGTTTTCAACCCCCTGAAACTTTTTTTTTTCTTTTTCTTTTTTCTTTTTCTTTTTTCTCTTTCCAAACTGCTTTCTATCATCTAGAATCTTATCTCTAGGTTGAAGAATTAGGCCAAGCTTTAAATCCATTTAGAAAACCAAATGCTTAGCTAGTTGAATTAGATACCTTGTGGCCATTTTGGCAGTACTAGACCATCTAGCTTTTAATTAAGCGATTTTTATTTTTTCTTGTTTCCTTACACATTGGGGTTCATTTTGAGTATTGCAGGTCATGGTGGAATCAACACTTATGGGCTGTGAGTGTTGTAGGTACTTTAATTTTTGTAGCATTGGCATTGGGGATGTGGTTATTGTGGAAAAATATACGGCAAGAGATCGATTCCTACGAGCCTGTTGGTGCGGTTGTTCCCGAGCAAGAGCTTCAGCCACTCTAAAAGCTGATTTGTATAGTATTTTTTGTTAATACTCGATATATATAGAGAAAGTCCTTTTCATGTAAACTTCCATATTAAATGTATTGTGATTTATGTAGTCATCTGTCTCTAATTTGCACAATCGAGCTATGAACCTTATTTGGGTAAAAATATATGGGCTTATAAAGCAATGTTTTTTTTCTCTTCTTTTTTTTCTTTACGAAATACAATTGTTATCAATATTGAACACTTATGAGCCACAAATTTGAGTGCGAGGAGAAAAGATGCAATTGAAATCAGTAGATCTTTTATGCTTCCTGAAGAAAACATTCCGCAATCAGAGGTTCCTGATCTTTGAGCAAATTAACAGTCTCTAATTTGACCAAAAAATAAAATTAACAGTCTCTAAAGAGTCCGTTTCAATTATACCTTCAAAGATACCACTCTCAATGGCAAAAACGGAGCCCTTTCAAAGCACATTCGAAAGAAAAATCAAATTACCCGAACTTATTTCGTCTCTGTAATATCAATCGGAGATTTCGATACCAAAAAAGTATATATGTATTTCATGCTTCAAGGTTTTTTTTTTTTTTTTCTGGGCAATAATAATTGATATAGTTAACGCGTAAAGATAGTAAACTTTTATATATTTTTCGATTAATCTGGTTAAAAGTGAAAGGTAAACTAGAGCAAAAAAGAATGAAAAGGTGTTGGGGAGTCCATTTTTATTTTATTTTATTATTATTATAAAAAAAGATGTTAGTGACTAGTGAGCAGCAGGTCATGGGCTTTTCAAAATGGTTAGGAATATTGTGGGCATGCATCAAATTGAAGTCATAAATAATGGGACCACGGGCTGCAGGCAAAAGTAATTCTTTTTTATATTACATAATATTTATATATAATGAATAATATTATTTATAATAAATAGTTTTAATTTATTAAGTATAACATTTTATTTATAATAAATAATTTTAATTTATAATAAATAAATATTTTTATAATATTATATATAATGAATAATATTTCACCCATAATATATAAATTTTTATTCGTAATTTTTTTTAAAAACGAAACCAGTTCATTACAGAAATCTCTCTTACGCCATACACTCGATGTGAATATGCCACGCATAAATTCATTCATCCTCATCGATAACCATTTAAGTGTCCAATGGTTACCAATTCAATCATCAAATAAATGCCATTGCATCAGAAAATTTTGTTTACTTTAAAATTTTAACATGCTTTTTAAAAAACAATTCCTTCTTCTGTTAGAGCTTGATGCATGGTAGTGAAACGCAAGAGTTAAAAAGAATTACAGTGGACAAAACCATAGAACATGAGATTTAATTAGGAAGACAAACTGAGGACCCCATTTTATTCTATTCATATTCCGTCTTATATGGGATAAATTCTACACATATAATATAAAAGAAGAAACACATAGCATACAATATCAACTTTTGTTAATATTTTTTTTTTTTCTTTTTGAATTTTGATGGGTCCGTGACTCTATCCAAGAATCTCAGACGACCATTTATATATATATATATAAATAAAATATGAAGAGAGGCGGCGGTAGAAAACAAGGAGGGTCTGGAAATGAAAATAAAGAAATGGAGGTCTCAAGGGCACTTGGGCTTGCCCTTGGAGTTCTTGAGGTCTCTGTAACAAGCGCACTCGTGCTTGTTTCCATAAGTCCCAGATGGAACGCACTGACACTTCTCGCAGCAGATTCCACAGTACTTCAAGCATCTGTCCTTTACTCCTGCGAACTTACATCTCTCCGAGCATTTGGAATTGCAGAAATCTGTCAAAACAGTACGCCTTTAATTATTTAACCAAATCAATTTTCAACCATCATCCTATATATACACCCCCCCTATTTCCACGTTCAACCGTATATCGCTTAAGAGAAAACTAAGAAAAAATAGCTTTATGAGAAAAACGTGAAAAAGAAAGAAAGAAAGTTTCGAGATTGTAATTATGTTATACCTGAACCAGCCATTGTAGACTGAAAGAAAGAAGAGCTAATTAGGACAAGGCAGACAAGCAGCGAAGTGGCGAAAATGGGCTTCATTTTTCAGGAGAAAATTAATTAATCTAAAGATGGGGAGGCAGAGGCTAATATATAATATGCGTGTGGATATTAACTGGAGGGCAAAGGAGTCAGATGGATTGGTGTGGTATTTGAAGAGTGGGAATGGTAGGGTATTTATAGGGAGCAAGATGGCATTGGGTAGGTGATGATAAAGTTAAGTAGGAAGTGACCCGCACATGAGGTTGTAGTCCAACTATAGGAAACAGCCAAAGTATTATATGTGTGATTATAGAAGTTGTAGTTTCATATTTTATAGTTTTATACAGACTCGGATGCTTTCAGACTAAAAAAAAAGTTTAAATCAGTCTATTTGTTAAATATTTTATAGGTTTATAATTTTACTACGGTTACATTTTTTTTGTTTACCAAAAAATAAAAAAGGAAGTGACCCTCCTCGATCTACTCCTCCTATGTTATTACTTAAGCTCGTTTGGTATGATTTTTTAGTCAAAAAATTTTACTTAGAAGGCTATAAGTAGTTATGTTAAAAAAAAATGTTTGATATATATATATATTAATAAGTGCTTGTTGATCAAAAAATAGATTTTTTAAACTATTTTAGAGAAGCTAAATAGATGATTAAATATTTTTTTACTATCAATTTTATATTTATTATTATATTAAAAATTTTATTATATTTAAAAAATATTAGTTAAATAAGTTATATATAATAAATGAAGAATGAAAAATATTTTTTAAGTTATGTTTATTGTTTATTAAATATTAAAAATATTTTTTTAAATTACAACTAAATAACTTTTAACCTTTTAATAAAAATATTTTTAAAAAACCTATATTATAAAACACTATACTTGTAAAAAAATTTACTCCTAAAAAGTCTATTTACATAACTTATTTCAAACGTCCCTTAAAAGCTCAAATAAATGTAATTAAATCTACTTGATACTGACTGTAAGCGAGTTTTGGGTGAGGAAACTCTGGCCCTGCTTATGGCTTTTCAGTAGGTAATACTTTCATCTCATCAACGACCAATCACATTTCAGCTTTAATTTTTATACCATTCTTAATAGTGCTTTTTTGCTTAGGTGGCATTCTCTAATTTGGCCTTCTTCGTTAATATGTAATATATAAGTATTCCGCGAACTTTATATTGAGAGAGTGAACGTGAAAATTATGTTCGTCTTATTCCAAAGCATTAACGCTACGTGAAGCTTCCAAATCTTTTTTCTTTAAAAATAAAAAACTAAACTGAATCTGCTAGTTTTAAAAGCTTAAATTCCATAACTCCTAATATTATTTATTATAATTTGAAGGAGAAGGGCTTTTGAACCCGTTTAATTTGAATCTGAAAACATCAATAAACTAAACCTATGAATACACCTCATCCAACAAAGAAAAAAAAAATATATGACAAAGAAATCAATTGGATGCAAGTAAAACTTAATCAACAATATTATTAGAGCATTTTAAGGAGGAGCCAGAATATTCAAAACTCTTGGTTCAAAGCAATTGAAAAGTATGTAACGCATAACTTGAGAAAATAGAAAGTGGGCTCCACACGGCAAAACCATTTTCATAAACCGATGACCTGTAATAGCAATTTTTTTTTTTTGGTAAATACCTGTAAAAGCACCTGGCAAAAATGTATGTGGTCAATCAAGTATAACAATTATATAATATTATCGGCAAATAAAAAAATTTATTTATAAATAAATTTTTTTTATCAATATTATTTTATTATTCTATTTAAAAATAATATTATTTTATTTATATATAATATTATTTTTATTTTCTTGTTAAAAAAAATATTGAGGTGATAGATCTAAAAAATATTTAGAATGAACTGATTTAGACGTTTTTTTAATCTGATAAAAATCTGTGATGAGAGCTTATATCGCTAAAATTTCATTTTCTCTCATGCAGTAGCAACGAAAATGAGCATTTGAGTTTAAATGGATATACTAAAATTCAAACTTTAAATTTTATACTTATAAATAAAAAAATTCAGCTAACTTCTACCATTAAACTGCACATTAGTATTGTATAATATAGCCCGTCGTATTGTAAAAAAACTACCGGTGGGTTATGATGGAAAGATATGTGAATGTACGTAATGGCTCTGTGGCCTGTGGGTTCCATGTACTCACAATGCCAAAAGAGTTCTGACTGTGTTGGGTACTAATTCACCAAAAAAACCGTGTTGGGTACCAAATACCGAAACTGATATACTGTTACTATGCACCTTCTTTTGCAGAAGTCTCTGGAACAGAGAAACAGAGAAAAGTGGAAGTGGGTGAGTCATAGGTAATAACTGAGGCTAGTATGGGGCACCACACAAAGAGGGTGATCAGCCCACCGCCTTTTTACAACTTTTGGAGTGTGCCTGGTCACGTGACTTGTCGGCTCTGAAAGTTGCCTTGTAACAAAATATTACGCCTAACTTTTCTAACTACTACCTTTCTCTTCCTGCTCTCGTCCTGTGAAATCCTATTTGGTATTTTAACTTTTAGATTAATTACAAATTAAGTAAAAGTTGTACAGACTGGGAATCTTTTCTGCTTTTTCTTTTATTTATTGGTTTAAAATAAAACCAAACACAAATTTTTAACGCTAACCCGTCTTAATTTCTTTATGGTTAAAATCAATGCAACTTGAAAGAAGCTGCTAGAAACTCAGAAAAGAAAATTACAAAGCCAGCTAAGAAGTATTGCCTGCTCCAATATATATTCCTATTCTTATTTTGCGGCGGAATGAGAAGTGGCCCCAAAATGACATTTCAATTTATTTTCCTCAACATTTTGATTCGAGCTTCTGCATCATTTTAGAAAATAGCTGGATTCCACTTGCATGCAACCAAATCAAAAGCTTAAAGAAAGAAATGATTAGTACAAGGTTAGGTTGTATTTAAGAATATTATAATAACACAACCACTCCTGGGTTTGTTTAAGAACTATGAAGTGAATAGGGTAAGCAAGCTTCTGTATATGGTAAAGACCAAGTATAAGAGAGAATTTGTTCCCATCTCATGAGATCATATAATTAATAATATATTCATATATCTCTGCAATCCAGCTCCAACTAGACAAAAAGTTAAAAAGAACGAATGTTGCTATAGTCATGTTTTAGGCTCTTCCAAACCAAAAATCTTGAATCCTTTGTTTCTTCTGCATAAAATTGCAAGTGCCAACTTGTTTTTTCTAAAACTAGCTATCCACATCCTCCCAAGTCCCAACCCATGCATAGCTGACCTGAGGTTGACTAGACATGGTTTTTATGCAAATGGAGGGGCTAGTGAGAGTGCCAAATAGATGACATATATCTAACCAAAATTTCATTTCTTGTAGCAAATTTTCACCGCACTTTGAATCTCTTATATATCATCCACTTGTTAACATGTATAAAAAAAATTACACATGGCTTTCATTTTTTTATGCAGGTTGAATTTTTTATTTTGGCTTCAATAGGTTGAAAAAATTACAGTCTTGATAAATATTATCGTTTGTGTTTGCTACTTTATTATATCTTTGAAGAGTTGAGCTTAATATCACAAAAGAAAATTATTCAAAACCAAACCGTTTGCGCCCTCCCCTATCTTTAAATTCCCCACGCAGTTAAAGAAGCGTGTGGGCTATGTGGTCATATTCTCCAATACCAGAGTTTGTTGTTGATCCTTGGAGTCAAGTGGGGCTGGCCCAGGTTCAACATACCTAATGACAGAAAATGGGCCCAACTGTCCTATAATTATGGGCCACTTTTATTAGCATACCAGAGTTTCTTGTTGATCCTTGGAGTCTAATGGGGCTGGCCCAGCTCCAACATACCTAATGACAGAAATAGGCCCAATTTTCCTATAATGATGGGCCCCTTTTATTAGCAGATCGTAATCCTTCACATTCAAGCCTTTCAGTTGCTTAAAACTAGCACTTTGCACAAGTTTTATCGTCTCCTCCTACATACATTCCCTCATTCCCAACTTGCTTCAGCTGCGGGGAAAGTGAAATCTCTACGTACTGTTGTCAATACAATGGTTACAGTTTTTAACAAAAAACATTTGTGTCTCCGTTTTCCTTATGAATGGGTCGCTGGTTGAATCAAAGTTATGTTAATTCAAGTGGCAGAGTTTTAGTTTGTTATTTTTTTTAAGAAAAAAGTGTAATGTAGCTTTACTTAAAAAAAGAAAAGAAAAGTGGCAATTCAATAAAGAGCTTTTGGACCCCAAACACAGCTAATAAATTAGAGTACGAAGGCGACAGGTGTCTTTTTTGCCATTTCCATGTAATTTGGAGGATCTACTTACTGACCATGGAGAAGAAATGAAAATCTTGGGTAGCCCTCCAAATTCCATTGCTGTTGTCCGATATTTCTTTGAACGAGGTTTCGACAGGTCGTGTAGGGCTTTCAGTTCAATCACAAAGTATATTGACCTTGCAAGTTACAACACATGTTTTTCATTCCACAAAACTTGTTTTGATTTTTTTGGTAAATACTCCACAAAGCTTCTAGCATATAATTAAGATTTGAGGATCCACACGGCAGTTGGCAGATATACGGATCAGTCTGAGAACTAGAAATTTATAAGACCAAGCAGCGCTCATATTGCATGTAAATAAATTAATAAATAAAAATCTATTTAGAACGCAAAAGAAAAATAGAAAATAAAATAAAATAAAAAGATAATTCATTTCAGACTCCATATTGGCCATTTGCTTTTCTCTTAACTTTGGTTGTGCCCGAAAATTCTTATAACTAATTAATGCCAACTCTTTGATTACTTTTAGACAGGGAGGAGCATCTCTTCTAACCCCACTCTTTTACCGCTTCAGGTGGAATCTTATGGTTGAAAGAACCATTATTATAGTGTAGAGTACGATCAGTACTCTGGTTATATAAGTTGTGGGACTAACCAGCTCAGCAGAAATATATTTTCCATGACAAAGTATTTTCTAAAATAACTTGTTCATCAAACAAAGTTATTGTAAAGGCAATAATTTTAGATATTGAGCATAGAGCGGGTTAAGTTTCAATAAAGTGTTGTGGATTGAGATTATTCTGGACAGCAAACTGATTAATATCTCCCTTTAATATATATATCGATGTCTAACTTCTCTGGCTTCAAAGCAGTCTACCAGAGTAGGCCGTATGAGACTCCAAATTTGTCAAACACAATATTTACCGTTTCGAATTAGAGTTGTATTGGGCCTTCATAGCCTCGTATCTTTTCCATAATACGGAATAAATTAGGACATATAATATAAATTCAAATCCGAACGAAAAACGGTGTTATTAAACTAAAATGTTAAGTTATACTTTATCGTCAAATTTTACTTTTTGTATTTGCAGAGGCAATCTTTTATCTTTTGGAGGGATTTTTTTTACAGTAAATGGTTGTAATATTGTCTGTAAAAAAAATATTGTATATAAATTAAATAATAAAAAAAATAATTTTTAGCTCATTAGGAAATAAGTTATTTCATTTATTAAAAATTTAAAGTTATTTTTTATATAGATAATATCACTTCATTTATAAATAAAATTACTTCAATTCTATAGTACAATTTATTGTACTGTAAAACAAATCATCTTTGAAATATCCATATGTACAAAAGCTGGTCATGAAAATCCGTTTCTCAGTAACTAGAAAGGAGAAAAAAAAAAAAAAAAAAAAAGGGCAACCTTTATAAAACTGAGGAAAGACCTGGCAATGTCCTCATGCACAGAGTACAACCTAAAATAATAGTGCAATTAGGGATTTTCTACATATGTCCACCGTTAGAATGAAATAATGTTTCATGTCTTCCATTTTTTTTAACTATCTATGTCCACCGTA
The DNA here is from genome assembly GCA_003254975.1 of Ochetophila trinervis. Classification (NCBI taxonomy): domain Eukaryota; kingdom Viridiplantae; phylum Streptophyta; class Magnoliopsida; order Rosales; family Rhamnaceae; genus Ochetophila; species Ochetophila trinervis. The sequence goes on from QANX01005865.1 coordinate 33,961, forward strand.
TCAGCAGCTCCAAACCCAAAATAATATTATACCCCTCTATTTATTAAGCATACCAACTCTCTTTGCATCAAAAATCTAACAATTTACTACTATTTTCTTATTTCGCAGCCAAAAGCTATTAGTTTACTATAATTTTGTAAATTTACTTGAGTTATGACAACCATTCTTATTTTATATGAATTTAGTTCATTCAATGTCCACCAAAATAACTCATGGACTCCATTTTCAAGATTTTTTGAAAGTTTTAACAATATCAAACAGAATTTCAATATCAAAGGCAATTTTTTTTTTTTGTCCTAATCATGTACATAAATTTGTCTATGCAATTTTTTTTTTTTTTTTGTGTATATCGAAGTTTTTATGGACTTTAAAAAAAATGAAAGAAAAAAAAAACTATATTAATTCGATGTCGAAAACAATACACTCATTTTTTACTAAAACACACTATTTTTAATAAAGACTGTATTTTAGTAAGAAAGAGGTGTGTTTTTAAAACACTCTTTTTTTATCAAAGCTGGTGTGTTTTAGTGAGATGAGTGTCTTCTTCAACTTCATACTCACGTTTTTCTTTTTAATTTTTAATTTATTTATTTTCTTCATTTTTTTCGCTCGAAGAAACTTTAAAATATACAAATAATATGTATATACAAACTTATACCTTTCAAAATATACAAACCCATCATGTGGGGTTAGAATCATTATTTTTCTAATTTTTTGTTTTTGTTATTTGAACCGATACTTGTATGAGAATTTGGGCAATAAGTTTTCTACTTTTTCTGATTTTTACAGATATGTAAAGCCCATTTTTTATGCTTTTGTCTTCTCTCTAAACGCTTGTTGAGAGAGAAAGAGGAAGAGAGGGAAAGCAATTTTAATTTTAATTTTAATTTTAATTTGGGACTAGTTACATGGTAAGCATAAATAATTACAAACAAAAAATTAATGGGCATTTCCCTCCACCATCCGTTAGGGGTGGGCAAAACCGAACCAAACCGTTCAAACTGAATCAAACCGTTGCTTTTGGTTCGGTTCGGTTTGATTTGGGTTACTATGTTAAAAAAACTATCATTAATGGTTTGGTTTGTGGTTTGGATAATTTTTGGACCAGACCAAACCGCAAACCGCACTTAATATTATATACAATTATAATATTTTTTATTATTAATAATATATATAACTAATATATTTTTTTAATTTTTAGTTTGGATTGTAATATTTTGTTTTAATTTAGATTTTGAATTGTAATATTTTTAATTTGAATTTAGTATTGTAGTATTAAAATTAGTTTAAATTTTGAACTACAAAATTAAATTTTAGTGAACTGTAAAATTAAATATCGCAGTCTAAACCGTTAAACCAAACCAGACTAAACCGTTTATGAATGGTTTGATTTGGTTTGGTTTGAATGGTCCTAATAATTTAGTTTAGTTTGTTGTTAAGCTAAACCGCCATATATAATTTGGTCTGAAATTTTATAAAAAATCAGACCAAACTAGACTGTCCCCATCTCTACCATCCGTGCCAAAATTCGGTGAAGTTATGGGCATGCTAAATTAGTGGGAAGGAGGCTCAAGCAACCTAACTTAATGGGCTTTTCTATATAAAAATGGCCCAAAGGCCGAAGCCATCAGTATTATAATCGAAAGATTCCCACCCCCATTGGACATGGACCACAGTTTCATCATGTTGAATTCCCTGAGAAAAAAGAAAAAAGAAAAAAAGTCCATAGCCGGATAGGTATCTGTATAAATGAGGAGAGGAAAGCAGACGTGGCAATAACTCTTTATTCTTTTCTTAGCAAAACCATTCATGATGCTGCTGAGCCTTTTGAGGTCCCAAATCCAATTAATTCCAGTACAATAGGGGGTTTGTAAGGGGAAGACACTCTTTATTCATACAATTATTTGTACATGGTATGTGACACTTGAAAATTCTCTATCAGGGGGTGAATAAAATCTCCCAGTAGAAATACAGGTCCCACAGTCCAATGTCTAAAATGGACCGCAAATCAATGATAAAAAGGTTCGGAAGACGAAGGAAGCGCCCAAAACTGAAAAACTTTTACATTTTTTTTTTGGTAAAAACACACGATTTATTCAAAAACACCCAAAAACTACAAAACGGAAGCCCTCTCCTCTGCTTCTAAAACAGCAGCAAGGGCCTGAGGAATGTCATCCATCGAAATTTCATCAAACATAAAATTGACATTAAAATTAATAGAGAGATTGGCTAAAAGGTCAGCTGCCTTATTAGTCTCCCGGGGAGACCATTTTAATCTCCAGTTATTAGAACTTAGCATCTGCCTCACCACCTTCATTTCATCGCCACCATCTGCAGCAGCGGTTGAGGTGTAACTACCGATCTTGTTAACCACCCTTTGAGCATCGCAGTTCCATTCCACATCCAGCCATTCTTTCTGAGATATAACATTAGTGGCCCAAACTAAAGCACGCATCTCAGCCATTTCCGACGGAAGGGATGTCTCATTCCTTGACATGGCAAGGACTGGTTTCCCTTTGTAATCCCGAGCTATAAGAGCGAAAGCATTCCTCCCTGCCCTAGTAGCTGCATCAACATTCACTTTGATTCCTCCTTGATGAGGTGGTATCCACTGCTCCACCCTAGCCACACTATTCTACTTCACCATATCGATCCTCATGATTGCTTCATAGTTTTCATTCACCATAGATTCAAAGAAACCAATGATCTTCTTGGCATCCATCTTCCCTTCAAAAATTCTTTCATTCCGAGCTCTCCATATCGTAAAGAACAGAGAGACAAAAGCCACCGTGAACCACTCCTTAGTCCTATAATCTCGGGCAACAAGGTTACTAGGGTCCAGCACCTCCTTTATCAACTCTTCCATATTGTCACCTTCCAAAAAATCAACCTTTAACCCCCAACAGCTTCCAAAAGCTATAGCTTTGACAAATGCACATTCCTTAAATAGGTGGAAGGAAGTTTCATCAGCATCCCCACAGAACGTGCATGTTCTTTCTCCTTTCCCAATTCTTGCCCAGATATTCATCTTAGTAGGTAAGGAATTTGTCAATATTCTCCAAAGGAATAAACGGCACTTTTCTTGCAATTTGGCATTCCAAAGAACTTTCCACACGTTAAAACCTTGTACAGTCTCAAAGTCGTGTAAAAGATTGAAGCAGCTCCCCACTGAGAACCTACCATCTTTGCTGGCCATCCATATCAACTCATCATCTTCGTTGTTTCTCGGCCACTCTAAACTTGTAATAGCCTCTCCATCATCAGCTGAA
>QANX01005865.1:37597-82986 GCA_003254975.1 Ochetophila trinervis
TTTCTCTGCCTCTTTCTATCTGTCTAGTCTTCGAGCCTTCGTATTTTCTTTTCCATGGCTGAATCAGAATTAGAAGTTGCGAAGGTTTTGAACCCAGAAGCTGAGGAGTTCTTCCCCCAAAAGACCTATTTTTCACATCCTCGTCCTTATCTTTATTTTGCACCTTCATCTCCACTTTCTGCACTATCAAACCCATTCCTCTACTACACTACTATCAGTACTAGTAGCACCAGTGCTGAATCTCCTCGTCCTTTTCACAGTTTGTGCTACTACACTGCCAGTGCTAGCACTGGATCTAGTTATGGCTTCCAAACTGAACCATCTTTGTTTGCACCACAAGCTGATGATCATCATCAGCTCCCATTGCATGCACCAAAAAGAGATAAAAATGGGCCAATCTACAGTTTGTCTGGTCCAAGAGTCGGAAGAGAGAAGGTAAGAAGATTTAGGCAGATGAGGCACAAGGTATTCATGAGCAGGGAAGTTGAAGTTGATGATATTGATCGTTGTAGTAGTAGTAGTAGCTGGAAATGCAAGAACAACAACAACAATAATAATAATAATTTTAAAACTTCCACTGATTGGAATAAGCTGGCTCTTAAGAAGAAGAGGAAGAACAAGTCTGAGGTTTTGCCTGTGATTCATGGTGGAAATGATACCACTCTTATGATCAGAAACATACCAAGCAAATACACGTATATTTCGTACTCATATACCCTCCTCTTTTTGTCTTCTTATTGCTTTTTTTATTTATTAATTTCTTCTTATGGGGTTTGTTTATTTTTTTGGTTTTGGATTCAATTGCTTGTTGTGCTATTATGTGCTTTTTATTCATCATTTTTAACCAGCCTTTTTATTATTTGGGGTTTGAGTTTGTTAGAGAGAAACATATAAAAGAAATATTGATGTTCCAACCTTCTACTATCTAGCTTAAGATTTTGGAAGAATTAAGTGGTAATTGAGCTGACATTGATTAATTTGCTAAAACATATGTATTTATGTGTGTTTTGATTAATTGATTTTTTATTTATTAATTTATTCTTATGGGGTTTGTTGGTTCTTTTTTCGAAACCATTAGTCCGATCTTTCATGGAGATAAGCGAGATTTTGAGTATTTTGTGCACTTAATTTGTTGCTGATATTTGCATCAATGGGCTTCTCTAAGGCATATGATTTTCTCTATTCTATTGTTAATTCCAAAGATTAATTCTTTAAAGTTTGCTAGCTTCATTTTTCTTCCTAATTTTTGTGTTTGTGTGTGTTTTTAAAAAAAAAAAAAAAAATCTAATGTCTCAGTCGGCAAATGGTGTTGGATTTTCTGGATCATCATTGCATGACAGAGAATCGAAAAGTAGTGGCCGCTCAAAAAATGGATGGGGCAGAAGATCATCAAAGCCTGTCAGCCTTTGATTTCTTCTACTTGCCAATGGATTTCAAGTAATTTATTAAACACCATTCATTTACCATTCCCTATGGTTTGCATAATCCTTAAATATTAATAATATTAGATGCATATATGTAAATTGTAACACTTCTAGTGGCAGCATTAATGAATAATGGGGTTTGTTAATTTGGGACCGATGGCAGAAGTGGATTGAACAAAGGCTACGCATTTGTGAACTTCACAGAGCCAGAGGCAGCTTGGAAGTTCTATAATTCCAAGAACAGTCAGAAATGGGAGTATTTCCTCTCTTCCAAGATACGTGAAATAGCTACGGCTAGACTCCAGGTATGATTAAATATATATATATTACATTAGTTGTAATTGGTCATGTTGGTGGGGTTTATTAATTGCTTGATATGATATATAAAATCAGGGAAAGGAGGAATTGGTGAGGCACTTTGAGAAGATGGGATTTGCGTGTGAATGGGAAGAGGCATTACCAGTATGCTACAGCCCAGCTCGAGACGGAGCAAAAAAATGGGTGAGACAGAGGACACTTGGTAAATTACTTCTTTGCTGCTGAAGCATCAGTCTACCTTCACCAACCTCCTACTCACTCTTCCAGCACGATTGACATGACACCCAACTTAATTATTACCACCACCACCACCACCAAATAGCTCATCTAGGTTGGAAATATATATATATATATATATATATAGTGGCCGATGTTACCCGTGGTGGTTGACAATCACTGCAAGCCAATTTGGTATGTGATATAATGTGCATGAAACGGCTAGTGGACTGTTGTTTACCAAGTTATAAATAACGTCCTCCGCTATAGAAAAATCTTATATATATTATATATGGAAGACATAAGATTATAAGGGGTTTTGGGTTGGTGCATAAAAGTTACGAATGGGCAGAGGGGGGTGGAACGTGGCACCTGAGCCAAATGATAAAATTAATATTGATCGAAAGAGGGCAGGTGGTCTGATCCACCCTTCCTAATTCTCCAGTCCATGGGGATTTTCATGAATAGGTTTTTAATCACTATGTTATGTATGTTAGCGACTTTTTGGAATATATATATAGACGTTGTAATGTGGAAATGAATGTTATCGCTATTTTCTGCATATGTATATGATAGAGCAATGCTACATGTAATGCTTACATGGATTGTGACAGTTTAATAATAATAATGGAAATTAAATTTAATGAATTAATATTATATTATTGGATATAAAAAATTCAGTTAATAATTTTATATTGCCTCTTTGTAATGGAAAACTGAGTAGTTAAGAGAATATTTCATTTGCACTTTTTGAAGTTTGAGTTAATTATAAATGTGTTTTAATTATATCATTTATATTCTCTGTGATAGTCTAAATTATTTTTATGTTTTTAGAAAAATTAAATTACTTTTAAGTTACTTTTAAAAGTTGTCTGTTTTTTCAAAAATTTTATGGATGATTTTACAAAAAATTAATTTTAAGACTTCAAGCCTTTTTAATCTATATTTTTAATTAATTTTATTTAAACTACGTTAACAATTTTTTTTTAGTTTTTTTTTTTTTAAAAAACAATTACGAAGATTTTAATCAATTAAATCTATTTAACTAAATGTATTATAATTTGTCAAATATATTTAATTAAATATATTTATCGAATTTATAATTTTTTTAAAAAACTAATCTAATTAAAATTATCATATAATTTTTTTAAATTGAAAAATTATTACATGGTAGAAATAAATTTTAAAAAATTAATTAGATTTTATTAAAAACATAAAAAATATTTTAAATTGACCCAAAAGATATTAAATAATATAATTAAGAAAAGAAATTATTTTAAACCTTCAAAACTGTAAATAATTGATTCACTTTAGTTAATTAATCAGGATCCTCCACCATTAACGGGAAGAGAAAGGACAACAGAAGAAATTGAAAAAAAAAAGCATTGAATTGAGAGGGGTGTTGCGAGAATCGAACTCGCGACCTCTCGCACCCGAAGCGAGAATCATACCACTAGACCAAACACCCTGCGCGTCTGATTTTCTAATAAAATAATAAACGATCTATAGTCTCTACCCTCCATGGCACGAAGATAAAATGCGGCAGAACAATGATGGAGGAAGCTTTGGAACGGCAAAAGAAAAAATGGCGGCAGCAGTGACGGCCTCTCATCTGCTCCACCGCCCTCCATTAAAGCCGTCACTGTCACCTCCTTCTTCGGTGTTTTCGTGTTTTCTGAAAACCCCCCTTGTGATCTCCAACTCTAACTCAATCGTCAACCCTGTTTATCAATTCGCACCCTGCTCTTTCCGTACAACAACTAGCAGTGATTCCAGTTCCACGACTCTCTTCACTTCTCTCCCTCGTTTTCCTTCTCGCTCCTTTCTCTCCTCTCACTCTCTCTCCAATGCCTCCCACCCCCAATCCTTCTCTGTATCCTTAGAAAAAGAAGAGGAGGAAGAAGAAGAAGAAGCTCGACCACTCCAGCTTGAAATTGATGATTCCGAGGAAGCGGAAGACGGCGAGGATGAGGTGGGAATTGAGGCTGAGAGCGAGAAATCGGACTCTGGAGGAAACGATTCCCAGATGGGTTTGGAGTCTTTGCGTCCGAACGGAGATGGGGTGGTTAAGCTGCCGAACCTTACTGTGAAGGAAAAGAAGGAGCTTGCTTCCTACGCCCACAGCTTGGGGAAGAAGCTCAAATGTCAGCTGGTTGGTAAATCCGGTGTCACTGCTAATGTTGCCACTTCTTTCGTAGAGACCCTTGAAGCTAACGAGCTTCTCAAGGTACTTTATTTTGTTCATTTTACTATTCTTTCATTTCTGATGATTTTAATTGGTTTCCTTTTTGGGTTTAGAGCCATTTGTTTTCTTTATGGATTATTAATTAAGTGGACGATTTGAATTTCTGTTTCCATTTTTTTGTTTTTTGTTTTTTTTTAAAACTGCAAGTGGAATGATCATTGGCATTGTGATTTGTGGTTGAGATGGAAATAAGATTTGGAAAATTTTTAACATCGTTTTCATTTTCTACCAAGTGATATGAAAAACATTTGGTTTGCATTTTTTTTTAATAAAAAATTTGAAAGCCAAATTATAATTTTGTGAGCAGATTAAAATACACAGGACATGTCCTGGTGAGCTAGATGATGTGGTGAAGCAATTGGAAGAATCAACTGGTTCGGTGGTTGTTGGTCAAATTGGAAGAGTAGTGATTCTATATAGACCAAGCCTCAGTAAGTTGCAAGCAGAAGAGAAAAGAAGACAGGTTCGGAAGGTTTTTGCAAGACAAAAACTGAACTACAAATCATTAATGCCGGTAAAGAAGGAAAGGAGACAACTTCCTCCTGATTAATATTGCTTTGAATTGTATTTATCTTATAAATGTTTTTTTTGTAGAAAATTCTGGTTGCCGATTAAAGTACCTTTCTAATTTTGTTGGAAAAATTGCAGACGAGAGGAGCAAGACCAGGATTATCTGGCCGTGGAAGAAGGGGAAGCAGCAGGGTCTAAATGCCCTTCCTTCATGAGGGTAGTTACTGTTACTTCCTCTTGCTCTACTAAAAATCTGACCTTTCCTGAAGCTGCCCACATATGGATTTTAATTGGTGAGTTATTTTAAATTCTAATGGATGGTAGAGAAGAAGAACTTGTTTGATTGATGGAAGCGTGGATATCTATATGTTATAGGCTTCAAGAAAGAGTATTTATAGTGGGGAAAAGAGGGAAGTAAAGTTGGTGAGGGTGAGGGAGTGGTGTACTAGTACATAAACAATTTTGTGATGTATCTGTTCTGTGTTATTTTCTATTGTATTGCTTCTTTCAGAATTGCAATATTGAATCCTGCGTATATATATGTTGTTGTTTCGTGTTCATCTTCCAGGTTCATAGAAAGTAGAAACTATCACTTGCTGGACAATATATTCAATATCATTCTTTTTCCTTGAAAAATTATGCCAGCATGAATTTGCAAACTAGAACTGTTATTTATTATCTGTACGAGGCAAGCTGTGGCACGCAGACATCATTTACAAACTTTATCTGAACCATTTTCTTTTAGGCTTGGGCTTATGCAATCTTAAATGCAATTAAGTGATATATATATATATATATATATATATATGGGTTTGCTATAAAATTCATTTGTTGGATTTCATAAGTTTTTTAACAAAAATACTTTTTTTTCTTTAATTTTTTTTAATATATTTTTGTTTGTTTTTTGATTTTATAGCATTTAAAACTATTGAGTTAAAAAAAAAATATATATCATACAAAACACAACAATTTAATGTTTTTATGTTTTAGTCATATTTTTTGGTTATTTTTTATTTTTTTGATAAATTTTTAAAATTTATAGCATTTAAAAATATTTAATAAATAAAAAATTAAAAAAAAATTAATTTGTTGGAGTCTATATGCTCTCTGGGATATTATTGCAAAATTCTCTATATATATATAAAAGGTGCTACTGTGGATGACGTAGTCTATTATTCAGTAGGTAATAGCTCATATTAGCTATATGTTACGCATAATCAAGTGTATTGACCACATGCATATTAAACTGCTGCAATGGATTATCATCCACGGAGTGTGGGGATACAAAGTACATATTAGCAATTCTACATATATATATATATATATTTATTTATTTATAATTGTTTTTGGGAGTCATGTGAAGTTTGTGCATAACCTAGCTTTGCTATCGAATTATTGCAAAATCATGATTAATAAGGGTTTAATTTATGTGGAAGTTATAACTTATAAGATAGGGCATTTTCATTGAACCTATTGATTTAATGAAATCTGAGATAATTGTAAAGTTCAATTTTGCACCAATTGTATCAAGCTAAAAAAGAAAAGAAAAAGAACATTTACATTTACATTTAGTTTTTTCTTTTTTTTTTTTTTTTGGTAAATTACATTTTGAGAGTTGATATTAAAGAAAAGAGAAAATCAACAATAATTTAGATTTGCAGCGTCATTCATATTTCCAAATTTTTAAGATGGCACTGTTTTTTCTACCATATTATTTTAGACGAGATATAAACACGTGGTGGTAATCGCAAGAATTTTGCTAACTTCAAATTAATTAAGAGTTGTAACTACATTCTCGTCAGGTACATACGATTATAACAATTGATTTAACAAGGAACCAGGCTGCGTTGTAATTCTAGGAATACATAACTTATGCCTTTAGCCTCGTTGAGATATCTAAGAATAATGACAACCTAACTTTTTTATGTCTATTGACAAAACCCCTAATAATGCCATTTATCACAATTGTTCAAAATGGACTCCTAAACTAAACTAAACTGCTTTTAGTTTTTCCAGCTTATACTGAGACGTATCTTCAGTGTGTAATATGCCATCAGGTGATAGAAGGCGTTGAAGAGCAAGGGAAAATCGAGCCTAAAAGATTAACAAATAAGATAAAAAGAAAAACAGTGATTCAGTTAGATCTATAAAAATTTACACGTGCAGAAGATGGATGAGGGGCTTACCCATTGAAATCCTACAAGTGCATACCAGCAAACTGGCAAACCATATCCTTTACTGTGCGCAAACTGGTAATAAGAAAATAGGAAGGTGATGTTTATACGCAGCAAATAGACTCTTAAAATAAATGCCAGAAGATTAAAGTAATGGATCTCTACCATGAGCAGAATTGAGCCCAAAGTAAAGCATCCAGTCATTGACAGACTCAGAAATTTTAGATCTCGTCCAGCCTGTAAAACAAACAAAAATTCTCATTCTAGAGCCAAAGTTATTAACAAGGCAAAGCAAGAAAAGTTTTCACGTCAGTCTGCACAAACTGATATCCAGGGCATACAAGATTGTGCGTCTTCTTACAGGAGTGTACTCAATGCAACATTGTGCATGTTCTTGCTTTTTTAGTTACAGCACCATGGCTGCAACTTGTATAACAAGCTATATACACAAATCTAGACACCAAACACTAATACTGACAATAGACCGAACAGGCTGAATAACAATGGGTACATCATAGGCAAGACTTCCAAATCCATCACGTTTACTGTTTCACCAATTAATGATTAAGAAACGGGCAAAAGAGATGTAAAACTTACAAATTTCTAGGAAAAAAATTTAACTCCACTCTAGGAGAAATCAAACATACCAGCAATGTTCCCTCAAGACAGTGAGTGGGGGGTGTCACAAATAAAGCAAGAAAGTATGGTATCAGAACTTTGTGCATCTGCATTAACATTGAAGAAAAATATGTTAAAGAATCAGATATTCCAAATTACATGACTGTAAACAAAACATTGTGAAATAAAATATTTTCATCTTACCAAAATTAACTTTTACCACCCATAACTCAAAACTCACAAAAGGCAAAAATATCATAATTAAAATAAACATGACTTATCAACAAAACAGTAGGCATTCCACTCATTAGAAATAGCTAGAAATAAACTGTCTACTTCCAATTTGTGGCCCTAGTTATCAGTTACTACATCTACCAAATGGAAAGACACGTAAAAAGAATTAGCTTGCAATTCCACTGATTGACAAATGAATATGGAGCAGAGTTAATTATAAATTGCAGAGCATTTCGAAAGTGAAAAATTATGTATTATAAGTAGTCATCATTACCCACTTCAAATCATGGTATATAATTTTACTAGTTCGAATAGAAAGAACTAACCTCATGTATCACCTTCTGATCAGGTGTAAAAATATTGGGGAACAACAAAGGAACACATGTTCCAATAATTCCCAGTGCTAAGCCAAGTACAGCCCCAATGATGACAAGTGACTTGAGCAGCATTCTGGCCTGTAATGCATCTTAAAGTTTTCAAAATGATTTGGTAAGAGAAATTTGTAGAAATAGAGCTGTCAAAGTGTCACATATCCATGGATATTATAAACCATTTTGGTTTCAATTTAATGAGGAAGCAACTGATACAACCAAGATTCTTATGCAGATAGTTACAATAGAATTTAAGAATTGCAAAACCTTTTCCAAACTACGGTTGACTCCACATAACAACTCGGGCATAAATGATTGTGCTGTTTGAGAGAGAGGTTCACCCCATACTGTACACATGCAGAATGTTTGAACCATGACCTAGGGGAAATGATTATTCATAAATGAAAATGACCATCAGTTTTCTACATAAAATAAGGCCAAGCAGGGAATAATAAAACAAGCAATATTTTAATTATGAGAAAGAAACCTGATGAGCAGCCATGGTGTGGGTGCCCATGGATGTAGCAACATAGGTAAGGAGAGAGTAAAAAGCCACCTAGATATTGAAGAAGTGTCTCAAATATATAAAATTAATCAAAAGATACCAGATTTGTCAATAGAATTGAGCAAAATGTAACCTTTGATATCATTGTTACAAACACTGGAGCAGCAAGTTCAATTATTGTCAAAAGTTCTTTGAGTGAGGGAACAGAGATGGCAAACGCATTATATCCTTTCTTGTTCAGAGAATCAATCATCATATAACCTGCTACAACCTAAACTTAAGCTTGTTAGTAGCAATGCAAAACAGACAAAGTGATTACAGATTTCATTTAGGTGTATCTTTAGAATGCTCAACTAAGTATCTATGAAAAGCCAAAGCTTAATTATATAATATTCTAAAGTTCATCCATGATACCTGTGATACCATTGTTGCCCATGCTGCACCGGCAATACCGTAACCTAAAAATCTACAAAGTACTATATCACCAACACCATTTATAACCGTGGCCGCTGCCAAAGCCTTTAAAGGTCCCCAGGAATCTTTCATGCCAAGACTGGAAAACAGAACGCAAGCATCATAACATTAACTTGATGAAATAACAACTGTTCTTAGTCTTATTATAACTCAAACTTAAAAAGTTATTATATAAAATCGCTATTATGAAATTGTAATAAGGATTTTGGCTCTGAAGAGCCAACTCATATACTCATCGGCACATATTTGGTTAATTATGAAATGGATTAAAATAGAAATCTTTATCATACTTACCTTGAGTATTTGTTGGTGACTACAAAGGAAGCGACTAAATAATGTTTTTGCTCACCGTATTAACTTGGTTTGTGCATTCAAATCGAGGTATTATTTTTCTTCCTGAAACTTATAAAATATCTAATGGATAGGAAGAGATACGTAACCTTGCACTTTGAGCAACCCAACCAATAAGAAGTGCAGGCCATGCCAAGCCTCGAATCTAACAAAAAAATATATTCTGTTCAATAAAAAACTCCTTAAGCAAATAAAGCACAAGAGAATATCAACAAAATCAAGTTGGGGACGGGATTCTATCATGGCCATAGAAGAACATCAAGCAAAATATGGATATATATATATATATATGTTAACAAATTTGTATATATACATATACATATGGAAAAGTACCTGAACATATGTGTTTGCTGCAGGTATAATATGTACATTTTTTGCACCAGCAAAAGCTGAATAACAATAAGTAACATTCTTCAGTTATTGGAATTTCTACGGAACTCTTCCTGCATCTAACTCTCATCATCTACTATGAAACATATTCAATGACCAACTAGCAAACACGAGCACTCCATCTATCCAAAACATAAAAAGCTAAAAATATATACCAGTCTTAATTACCAGTTAGTGCCCATGGACCCCAAATTCTTGTGAAGACAAGCATAACTGTGCCACAAGCCAATCCAAGAAACAGTAAGATAGATATGTGATGTTGCACTTCATTTTTATCCTGCACAGTATTAGATACTCAAAAAGTGCAATAGAGGTGAAGAGCATGTAATGACTAAAGTATCAAATGATTTAACACCACAAATTTAAAAACCAACTAGAAAAGAAAGAAGAGAATCAATGGTTGGTCGGTTTTTCAATAATGTTGTACATTACAGCATATTAATATCAAATGATGTACAAATATCACACAAAAACTAATTTCTTCCCACATTCACATGTAGTTCATCGGCTGCTGTAATTGGTTCTCATTGCCAGTTTTCAACAGCTACATAAAAGCACTGAGATATCTAGCCTAGCCCCAAACATTTTTTAAAACTTAGAGCTTTATCTGACATATGAAGTGCAGGAATAATTCTAGGAAACAGAAAATAATAATTACATTGGCACAAACAAGGTCAAAAAGACAGCAATAGTCCCCCTTTCTTTTTCTTCTTCTTCTTCCTTTTTATTATTATTATTTTTTTTTTTGTAAAACAAATTCTCTTTTGGCTGGTAAGACAAACTAAACTAACCCGTCTGGCAAGTGAAGTGGCAACCATATTGGAAGTAGCAATAGAAAGAAACATGAATGTGTAACTCATATAATCGCACAAAACTGTTCCTGGCCCTGCATTTACAAATTCAAAAAGAAAATTACGAGAAAATTTACAAACGATTTGCCGAAAACAAACAAAAAAAAAACACAAAGCTCAGGTTATTAATTAAAGCTAAAATAACAAAAATTTCAAAGAACTACCTAAAGCAGCAAGCTCAATAGAGCTTCCCTGACCGATAACCGCCGTATCAATGAGACTCATCAGAGGTCCACAGATCCAAAGCCCCGTCGCAGGTCCTGTAAACATGGCAATCTCCTTAATCTGATTCCACATGCTCTGATTCTCCAACTCCTTTCCCTTGACTTCCACAACCAGTTCGCCTTCTTCATCGTCTTCTTCGGAGACCGAAGCTATGATGTTTTCATTCCCACTGGAAGTTGTAAAACCGTCAGGGTTTCTTTCATGGTCAGGGCTAACGCAAGCTGTTACTATATTAAAACGACGGCGTCTTGTTGTGGAACAGCGTAAATTTGGAAAGCAAAGAGTATTACGAAGGATTGGAGCAGTGGAAGAGAATGACGAACTATTAAGGAGGTTGAAGAAGGTTGAAGAAGACTGAGAGGGAGTGTAAAGGTGCCTAGGGTTCTGGAGGAGAAGTGTGTGATTGCGAATCGTCATTTGATTCATTTTCCCGGAAAATTGGAGCAGAGAAAATTCAGTCCAAAATTCTAAAGAAAAAAAATTAAAATGTACATATTAAATTAAAGAAGAAATTTAAAGACAAAATAATGTACGGAGTGAATCATGATGAAAGAGAAAGACAAGTGGGAAAATAACAGCAGATGCGGCGGAAGAGCTTGTGTGGTCTACGCAAGAACTTGTATTATATGGGTATGTGTACATATACGATTTATAACCGGATATTTAATATATATTTAATAGAACTAATACTTTTAGAGTAATGTTATTTTTTTTTGGTCGAAACTTTTAGAGTAATGTTATTTTAATAAAATAATTACTTATGTATATAGTTGGTAATATGTTAGTAGATTAAATAGATAGTTATTACAAAAAAAAAAAATCTATAGTATTTTTAACATTATTTTATTTTTTAACTTTACATATAATTAATAAAAATAGTTAAATTACTTAAAAATTGTAAAAAATGATATATCGTACATAGACGTAGGCAAATTTATTTTTTTTCTGTTTTTTTTTTCTTTTCTTTTTTTTGTCAAAAGGGCAATTGTTGTATATAAAGTATTTATGTAAGATTTTTGATTTACATAGATTTGAATTCGTGGAGCCACGTGGACTGTCACGAGCTCTAACTCAATGACTTCCTTTGGCGGCTTTCTTTCTTAGCTCTTTTTCACATTTCGTAAGTTTGTTTTGGTGCTCCAAAACCAAAGAGCGGACGCTAGTCAGTCGTATTAAGTCATCAACTAAAAAGATCGTTTCGTTTTTATTGGTTCGTTGAGAAAAAAAAAATCAAAAACAATAATTATTTAGATTATTTATTTTCGTTTGGTGTAAATAGCTTCGCATCATACCATCTGAGCTGAATAAGAAAATATTGGCTAATATAGTACACTAGGAAATCTGGTATATACATTAGCACAACCAATTGTCTTTTCAATTGGCAAAAAGCATGATGTGGGTTTCCTTGATAGACAATAAATTTTTTAATGTCATTATCTATTAGTTTAGTTTAGTTTTGTGTTCTTTTTTTTTAGTTGTTTGTATTAAGTAACAATTCAACATGTAATTAGGTCACTTGTCTTTCTTTAAGGGCATTTGTAAGAGCATTCATAAAAAAAAAAAAAAAAAAAGGCATTTGTAAAATCTTGTTTCATATAGTTTTTGGAAAGACAAAATTAACTTTTGAACTTCAAAAGCTGTTTTTAAAAATATTTGAATACTTTTTTTAATGTGTTTATGGCCTACATAAGCTCTTTTAACCAAAATTAATGAAACTGATTTTTCTAAGAAACACTTTTGGAGAAGCAAAAGTAAAAGTTATGTCTAACATGACCTAAGCATGTAACCATAGTTGAAAAAATCGATATTTTTGCTGAAATTTCAGTGAAATTTTGGTTTTTTATCCTCACCGATATTATTTCCTCACAAAAAAAAAAGAAGTAAAATTTTGATAATTTATGTCAAAATTTTTGATATTTTCCGTGATATTTATACAATATTTCCATGGTAATTGCTTCACAAACTGGTCAAAAATTTTATAATTTTCATGAAAATTTCTAAAATATCCGTGGAAATTTTAAATATATTCATTAATTGATAAAATATTAAAATTATTATGGATTTTTATAAAATATTAAAATATAATATTTTTTAATATTATATCAAATATATCAATGAATTAAACATGTTCATTTATATGATAAAGAATGAAATTCTAATCAAAAAATTACTCTACAAGCAGAAGATGAGATTATAAATGGTCCAAGAGTGATCGCTGAAAAAGTGGGTTGTAGTAGTGTTGATTATTTTCTAAAGCTTATGAGATAACCAACTAGAACTCTTTGTGTTTCAGCTCTTTCTAGGGGTACATGTTCACAATTTCATACTATTGATAATAATTCTCTCGAGTGGTGATATCAATGAATACTTTTGTGAAATTATAAATAGTTATGAAAGAGTCACCAATTCAATAAATATTGAGTTTATTTAGCGGTAAGAGTATTACACTAATGCAATGCAAAATAAAAATTATGAAAGTAAAGAATGTAGGCATAGAATTGGTGTTGTAGAAAAAAAAAGATACATGTAGAGAAAAATATACAATAGAAATGTCACAGCAAAAAAATAAACTTTTTAAATGAATATAACCGTTATATAATTAATGCTTATAGAATGACATCAAATAACAACTTATGTATATATTTTTAAACTCAACCATCAACAAACAACAGTTATGCATAGAGTCAACTAATATCATATACATATCATGACTATCAATAAAAACAATTTACATTTAATATTATATCTATATAGTTTGCATATTAACAAATACATACAAAATTAATCAAGAAAATGTATTTTTTTATTAATATTTTCTCAGTACACTATTAAAAATGATGATAAAAAAATGTGCGAAAAGTTTTAACAACTAAGAAATTCTATGTGCTATTGAATAATATTTAAGTAATTANATGTATTTGTATTATTATTCTAATTAATGAATAATTTATTACTTAATATATTATTTTTTTATTACTGTCAACGAGTGTTATATGTCTCTTGATATGATAAATATGATTTCCACTCAATATTTTTCAATTTTTATAGTTAAATTAATAAAATATCTAATAAATAAGCATATCCTAAAGTTTCATTAAAAATTTCTATATTTTTCTATAAATTTCCATCATTTATTTTATTTTTTTATCGATATCTTATCGATATTTCCATAAATATTTCCNATACATGCCCTCTGATCTCTATTCCTAGCTAATGCTTTTATGGTGTTCAATCACCATTAAACTCAAAAATTTAAATTAATAGGAGACGAAAGGTTTTTTTTTTTTTTTTTGTATCTTACACGGTGCATTTTTAATCCAACTTCTTTTGTCTCATTTTTTGATCCATTATATATTTTTGTGATAGGAGTCTTTGATACTCTTTTTATATATAAATTCGTTTGCATGTTTACATCTTTACATGTATCTTTTTTAACTTGATTGTTAAATTTATAATTTATATCATGTTAAATTATTATTTATTTTTAAAGTTTAAAGTATTAAAAAGTTGTAGTCAATTTTTTTTATATTTTATCTTTAATATTCAGCAATAATAAAAGAGAAAATGTTGGATTATAGTTAAAATTCTAACCTGCTTAGGCTTTTTTTATTTTTTATTTTCAATTATTAAGTGTAGTTTGTAAACTAGCTGCTTACAGATAGTATTTCCAAGTTCATTTATGCTTATTTTCCATTTATGGCCTTCATATTTGTGGCTGTAAGCTAGTGTAATTTGGTTTTGTTGTTATCTTATTCCATTTTCCCGTGTTTCACTTTTTCTTTTCTTTTTTATTTGATTTCCGATCTGGGTCTATATTGCAGGAGGTCAGTGTGTCATTTTATTATTATTATTATTATTATTGCTTTGTAATTGAACGGTTGATAAATTTTCCATTTGTTTCTTAAATGGGAATTTCCAGTAGTAATTGATATTTTGTTTGGTCACGCATAGAGAGGGAGAGCAGGGATATTTCAGATCGCGAGACACAAAGTGTTAGGTAAATCATTTTGATTCCAAATTGATTTTACGTTCATTTTGTTTCATGGTAAATGGTTTTGAACAATTTGAATTTGTTTGTTGGTGATGCTTGTACGGTTTTAATTATGGTTCCTGTTCTCTCTTTCCTCTTTTGATTTCTACTTCCTTTTATCTTTTTAGATCCGGCATTATTAAAAATAAAATATAAAAATATAATGTAGAAATTAATAATAATTTAATATAGTATTAAAATTAAAAAATTTAATAGTTAAAAGTATGAAATTTAAAAGTTCTATTTAAAAATAAAAATATATGTACCGAATCTAAACTCAAAAAGAAATAGATCAAAAATTTATATTTATAAACTTAAAGAGATTGAAAATATATAGACTAAATAAATCTATATGGATAAGTGTTAGAGATAAAATATAAAAGAGATAAATATTTTATTAATTTAAACTTTTAAAATAACTAATAATTCAATGTTGTATTATTGTAAAGAACCAACAGAACCAAACAAAATTCAAAATTGGAATCCAAAAGCTCTATTTAAAACAAAAATAAGCATCAGAATCCAAAAGAACCAAACAAAAATTGGGCCGAAAATTTGCTTGAGCTTTCTGCACTGAAACACCAAAAAAGAAAGAACAACAATAACAAAATTAGAAGAAAATTTTAGAAGAGCAACCTATATATAACGATTCTAAGAGGGCAAGCTCTCTTATAATGGTTGTAGATGAGAGAAGAAGCTGCTCTTAGTGGTAAGCTATCTCATAAATAGCTAGTAATCATATTCCATTGCTAAGCACAGCACAAAAATAACTTCTCTGCCATGCGCAACACATAGTTCTGTTTAGTATTTTGACCGAAATTGCAAACAAGACCAAACGGTGCAAGACTTTAGTGAAATTAAGATGTAAAATGCCAGAAAAAATAATTTGGATCTTGACCAAAACCCTCCTAATGCATGTAGACTCCACTGCGAATCTAATCACGGTTGGGATTATTAGACAAGCTAATACTTGTAGACCCCACTGATAACCAAATCCACGGCCTCCTTTCAAGTTTCACTTTCAATCCCCCTTAATAATTTCCTCCGATGTTGAAATTTGATTTTGTACTTTTGTTGAGTCACAAAAACAAGGACTGAAAGTAATGCCAAAGTCCAGACAAAACCTTTCTAATTTTGCCTTCTCTCGCTTGTTCTTTCATATGTCTTCTTCGTCTGCTTCTACAAATAAAGAAATGTCTCACAATATTTTTATCATCTTCTTCGGATTTGCCTCTTAATCTCAATGTTACTCTTTTATTCTTTGTTAATACTTTTTAGGTTTTTGTTTATTTATTTATTTATTTATTTTTGTGTGTGTGTCAGCTAAGAACAAAGTTCATTAACTCTCTGTTGTGGATTATATAATAATTTGCTGCAGTCTAACAAAGAATTACAGGAATAATATAAATGTATTAGTCTAATTATACTCTTCAATTTCAAACATAATATGGTACTCCTTGGCTATCTATATAAGTTATCCTCAATTATTGTAGTAAACAAAGAGAAATATAAATTAAAATATATATTCAGCATTTTAGTACTTAATGTCAAAGTAGTTTCTACTTTCTACACTTTCATCTTTTTTTTCTTTTTCTTTTTTTAACAGCCTCACTCCTGCGATATACTAATAAACCTTAGTAGCTAACCCACCCACCTACGTATGTTAGTCATAAACCTTATATTATGTCTCACATTCATATGCATTATTAACTCTATATGGATTTGTATATGTTAGTAGATCTATTTGCAAATCTTGTTAAACCTTAGTGTGTTGCTATAAAACTATGATCATATCAGTTGACTCATTTTCATATTTTAGCTATATGAAATTACACCAATAATATATCTTCAGTAGGCAAGTTATGAAGGCCCCGATTAATTAATGCTCACTCAGATTTGCACCACAACTATATTTATTATATAGTCATTTGGAAGTTGATAATCATTGTAATTTTGAATATATATTACGATGTTAACCATAAACTTCTTCAGAGACCTTGATTAAACAATCCCTTGTTTAGAAAGTTGAAGTGCATTCTAACTTTCAGTCTACCCTAATGGTTCAGCTAGGTTACATAAGTATAACTAGATTACACAAATTTAACGATTGATTAGCAATTAATTACAAGAAACAATAGGAGAAAAAGTTTTGATTTAGAAGGAATACGAAATAGATTGTAATACGCATTAAAAATTGAATGCACTAAGCAATTTCTGCATGAAACTTACCTGGTTGGTAAGAGACTTTACATGTTTACATTTTCTTGTTTAGTTTGTTTCATGTCCACAGGTTATGAATTTATGTGAAACTTACTCAACATCCCAATTATGAATTTATGACAAAGATATATATGCACTATTATCCCCTAGAATATCACTTGGTTCACGTGCAAAGCACGTGGCCTCCCCTAGTTTTGGATAAAGAGCAAATGTATTAGTATTACTTAATCTTCACTGCCATCTGAAACAATATAAACAACTGAAAAATATATGCACATATGAAATTAAGCAGCTTTGAGCTTGCAGCTAAGTATGTCCTTGGGAGAGACAGGATTGGACCTTGTTTGGCAAACTTCATTAAAAAAGATTGAGATGTGGGAAAAGGTCATTTAAATAGCAGTCACAGTAGAATATCAAGAAGAAATATGTCAATATCTTCTTATGTATTGGAATGGCAATTTTTTCATTTTCCAAACTAACAGAAGAAGGATTTATGAAAATGAACATGTCCATATTTGCTGGCTGCAGATACAATATGCACATTCTTTGGCCATAGAAAGCCATCAGCCAAGTTAAGGCCTCTGTTTTTTTGCTCTGTTACTGGTTCCGGTAAAGATGTATATTGGTGAAAAATTCTTGTGTCCAAAACCACAAATATTAATCAAGAAGCACTCCATCTGCCTAATATCAAGCATGTGCATACATGACCAAAACTAGAAATATATATCTATCTACCAGATGGGTCTTACCAGTTAAAGCCTATAGACTCAGAAACTGAGTAAGGAAAAGCATCAAATGTGCCACATGAAATTTGATGTTGCACTTCATTTTTATCTTGCAATAGTAGTAGGCATACACAAAATATATAATACACAGTTAATTATAATAAACAGCTAAAAAAAGCACTTTGCGGAATAATACCGAATTATGACAGCCTAAACAAACTAACTAATTAACCTGTTCGGCGAGTGAATTAAGTAGCAACCATATTTAAAATAGCAAGTGAAAGAAACAGAATAAATGAGACTCTAAATCTGGAGAACCAAACTTACACTTTTATATTAAAAAGTCAAACATAAAAAAGAGTCACTGGGCCAATTTTTAAAATAAAAGCATGAGACAAATAAAGCGTCTTTTGAATATATACACGCACTCTAAAGCAGCAAAAGCTGAGGTGAACTTCCCTTGGCCAATGATAGCCGTGGATATATATGAGACTCATCAACGGACCACAGATCCACAGCCCTTTCATTTGGTTCAAAATGCATTGATTGACCAAATAGTACTCCTCCCTCTTCGACCCCAAAGCCTTTACCACAACTTCCTCTTCTTCTTCGGAGCCAGAAACCGATCGCTGCCGTAGCCAAAACTAGCCGGCAGAGAAGCAAAAGAGCTCTGCAAATTAATCCGGAGGAGAGGTTGAAGAAGATCGAAGGGGTGAGAGAGACGTCGGAGGTTGAGGTTTGGGATTCTGTATCCTGTAGCTGTGTATGTATGTGGGGGCCGCTTCTCCAAAGCACGTGAAACAGCTCACCCCTCTTCCTTGTGCCACCGTGTCATTTCCAATTGGACCCTCTAAAGCCGTCGAGGTCTCTTACAAGCGCCAATTTGTAATATTTGGGCTAGATTTTGGTTGAGATATCTGGGAATGCTGTAAAAAAATGTATATAAACACCTCACCCCTCTTCCTTATGCCTTCGTCAGTGAAGCTTGTGCTCATCAAATGTGGGTTCGTCCACCGCTGGAGTTTATATATCACTTTTAATTATTATGTATAGCGTAAATTTAAAAATATATAATCATTTACGATATTCTATGATAAACTTAAATATATAAATCGTACATAATTATTATTAAGCATTCTATAATAAATAACCTTCATAATAATTCCATAATTATTATATAAAAATTATTTGATGCCAGAAAATGAGAAGTGGCTTTATTTTCCGCAGTCTCGGTGCGTTTCATTTTTTGTGTTCTTTTAACTGCTGGGCAGATGGGCATTTTAACTTAATTTCATTTGTCTATATTTAAAATAGTTTAGCACTTTGTATACTAACTGAGCAGGTGCTCAAAAAGTTATTTGTTTATTTTTTTAATGTAATTCGAATTGATTGATCAATAAGACTCCGCGAAACAAAATTATTGTTGAAAAAGTTGATTAAGCCTGGTAGGGATTAAACAAACTCAGCCAACTCTGAATTTGACAAATTCTGTTGACAAACATTCTTTTCATTTTTCAATAATTTCTAGGGTTTATGGCACGGTTGCCTCTAAATTTTTACTACGTTACCTATTTTTCGGTTAGTTTTCTGTGATATAGTACGTGTGAGCCGCACGTGCTATAGCTAATTGCGTCGATTTGGTCCAAAACAACATGTACATGCTGCACCTTTACATATCTGTAAATTTTTAAATACGAATTTCTCAATTCTTTCTAATTCCTAATTCTTCCCTCACAGAGCATATCAAATTCTTAAATCTGTAATTCCGAAATTGCTTCAAACTCGCCGAAATTACTTCAAACTCGCCGAAATTGCTTCAATATTGTAGACATTGCCGATGATGGAGCCAACGCATTGCTATTGTGGGAAATCGACCATTCAAAGGACATCTTGAACTAAGATGAACCCAGGAAGAAGATTCAGTGAATGTGAAAAATGGCAATAATGTGATTTTCAATAATTTTTGGAGTATTTATGGGTTTAGAGGTATCAAACTTCTTAATATGTATATTTGACATGGAATTTGATAATGTTGCTTTAGCAAAAAGACGATGGAGGAAGGGGATGTGGATTTTTCGTTTGGCATGATCCCCCAGTATGTCATCATTCTAAACAAGTTATCCTTGGTTTGTTAAAAAAAATTGCAAGGCTAGAAGACCAAAACCATAGAATACAATCCAAGATTCAAATTTTATGGATGTTTTTGGTGGCTTCTATGATTTTATCTATCTGGTTAATGGTGAAAAATAGAAATATTGTAGCTGGTGAAATATTGTAGGTGTGCTATTAGCATAGATAGTAGGTGCAAATGTAGCTGGTGAAATGTGTTAGGTGTTAATGTTATGCAATTGCATGTAAAAAATTGATGGTAAGTTATACCATTTTTAATATTATGTTATTTGTAAAATCTGATATGTGTCAAACACATATCATTCTAGTTGAAATATGTAATATAATATGGACCATTTACTTTTGGCACAAAATTATATGTAAAAATGTGTTTCTGTTTCAATGCAACAATGTCAATTTCAATTAAATGTACCATATTCATATACTGGCTTAAAATTGAACAAGAAATTAAATTGATAGAAATTATAAAACATGAAATATTAAATTACAATTAAAGGAAATTAATATTTGTTATACATTAATTAAATAAAACTAATATTTGTCCTACATCCACTAAGTCCTACATCCACTAAAATTAACACAAAACATTACCACATGCTAATATTGTCCCAAAAGTCACAAAAAACAATCCTTAGTCACAATTAAACCATCAAAGTCACAAAAAACAATCATTCTACACCATCTTTTTCTATCTCTTGTCTTTTTCAACTTCTGCTTGCTTCCCATGCTTCCTAGGTGATCGTCTAAGTGGTGGCTGGAGTGTGGCTACTTGATTGGAGCTTGGCTGGCTGAAATAAAGCTTGGTTGGCTGGAGTGTGGCTGCTTGGTTGGCTGAAATAAAGCTTAGTTAGCTTGATTGTGGCTGGATGGTTGGGTTGGACCTTGGTTGGCTGTGTACTTGCTTGGCTTGCTAAAGTGGAGTTGGACTGGTTGCCATGGTTTCTCAGTGATCTTCTTGGTGGCTGTGTGGCTGCTTGGTTGGTTGAAATACCATACATCCAAAGTGGTTGTTCAACTGGCTGTGTGGATGGCAGCTTTCCATAATTTGATGGCTTACTTTGTGGTCTTTTGATAGGAATTTTTGGCTTAAATGATATGTCTTGAACCTATAAACAAATAGACAAATACACATTTACAAACCCTTTTTACAAAAAAACAGACATACCCCCACTAAGAGTAATATCACTGAGACCGTAAATAAATATTATTACAAAAAAAAAAAACCAGACAAATCCCACTAAGAGTAACATCTGCCACATGTGGCTGTTGAGAAGCATGAGTAGTATCACTGAAACCATCCAATCCCACTTGTGATGCCTCACTTGTATTCTTTTTCTTTTTTTGCTGTAAAGATGGACAAGTTAGATAAAAACAATTATTTTCAAAAACCGAGACAAAAAAGAAGAAGCTTGAGATACCTTTTCGTTGGGATTTGGTGGTTGTGAGCATTTCCTTGAATTATGGCCAACCTGTCCATAGTTCCAACATGTCATTACCATCCCAGTTCTCCTAAAGCTTTGTTGTTGATGACTGTTCATCATGCTCTCTTCTTCGTACTCTCCTAGGTCTTCCTGGCTGCTTGTGAAAACTTGGTCCTTGCAGAGGTGGCAAACCACTTTTTTGCCATAATTCAGGTCCATTCATTGGGAAAATGACTGGAGAATATACCTTTATATATGCTGGCTTCTTGTAACAGGGGTGGACAAAGGCAAGTGGATCCATATCTCTGATGCGGATGGAAGAAATTGCATGTATGCAAGGAATGCCACTGAGATCCCATTTTCGACATGAACAACTGTATTGTTGAAGATCCACAATGTATTAAGAACCATCTAGGGGAACTCGAACCTCAAATTTGTAGTCACCAGCCCAACTTGAGATACAATACTTAGCATCTTCTTTAACTTTTTTCAAAATTTTGGACACTCTAGGACCAATTTCTCCATTCCATTTACTCACAATTTCTCTCCTAGTGGCCATTCGATGCATGAGATAACACCTCACTGTTTCCAGCATAATTAGGACCGGTGTAACTCTTGCATCTAATATGCTAGAATTAAAAGCTTCACACATGTTGTTGAGAAGCATGTCACACTTAGGCCTAGTGCTAAAATGTGACTTCGACCAATGGATAGGTGTCTTCTCGTTGATACAGTTAAATGCCTCAACACTAATTTCCTTTATTTTACTCATCTCTACCTTAAATCTAGGCACTATAGATGCCTTAGCAGCAGCCCAAAACATCTGTTTAAAAACCAAACCCTTAAAGACAACATTGAAATTGTTGTGCATATGCCTTAGACAGTGCCTATGCTCTAAGTTATGCACTATATCATCTAAGGCATTTAGAAGTCCTTTCTGCTTATCCAAAATGAAAGTCCATGCATGGGAATTCACAATTCCAATATCTCTGATAAATAACTCCAAAAACCATGACCAAGTATATTTGTTCTCCGCCTCTACTAATGCTTATGCTATAGGATACATTGCATTTTCAGCATCAATGCCTATTACTGAAAGCAATTGACCATGATATTGTCCTTTGATGAAGCAACCATCAAGGCCAACTAGTGGCCTACACCCTTCCACAAACCATTTTTTCAATGCCCCTAAGCATACATAAATCCGCTGAAATTTTGAAACTTCCCCTTGCAACTCACTTTTTATAATCACTGTCGTACTAGGATTAGTTTTCTTTAATTCTTCACAATAATCTCACAACTTTCCATATTGATCTGCAGCAGACCCTTGAATAATTCAAATGGCTTTCTTCTTGGTCCTATAATATTGCTATTTAGAAATTTGTCCAAAAGAATCCTCTCTAATAGTGTTAGTAAATGGCCCTAACTTCTATGTTGGATCTAATCTAAATTTTGGTACATATTTCTTAGCCAACCAAGTTGAAGTAACATTGGGATTTTTGTATATCTTCTCTCATTTATGTTCACCTATATATGTTCTCACTTGAAAAGTCCTTTTATTAGGCTACAACCTACCATAAATAACTCACTCACATGGTGGTTTACACACACCCCTGATATCGTCCTTGTCATTCTTAATGAATTGCACATTTCTATGTTCCCTTATAGCATATTCCCTTATTGCCTCCCTAAACTCAAATGCACTTTCAAACAGCATCCCTAACTTAAATTTAGGGTCACTCATATCAGTTTCAGCTCTAACATCTTCAAACTTTCTTTTACCATATTTATTTATATTCTCTTCATCATCCAATGACCCACTAAGACTTATAAGCTCATCCTTGAACTCAGGTTCAGATTCAACCTCATAATTAAACTCATCTCGAGTACTGCTACTTCCTAAGCCACCCCATTCAACAGTTGGATCGACAGACTTGAAAAAAGTAACATCATCCTTATCTTGCTCATAGTTTGTATCAATAAAATTTGGATCTTCACTGTCATCCCCATCTTACTCACTCTGACTATTATTATTTTTACCATTATCATCGACAGATTTAGAACTTCCATGATTTCTAAAATACACATTAGAAATCCTATTGGTAGCTAGGTTAGATGTCATTTGTATCACCTCTGTATCACTCAAAATAGGCTTAAACCCTTCAGTCAACTGATCACACTTCATATAAAATTCAATAGGTAGGGTGTATCCTAAAGCCTCAGCCATGTCATTCAACTCAATCAATGACATGTAATTAGCATGACATTGATCAAAAAAATCAACTTGGCCCCCTAAATAGTCAACCTTTTCCAAACTTATCATAAAAGTCACCATCACGGTGCACTTTTATAGTAAACAACTCAGAACCACGAGCTGGAATTAAATTGATAAAAAATGTGTTATTCACCAATCAATATAAGACTACAAAAGTAAACCATTTCATGCCTAACCAACCACAATGATACAAAACATCAAAACATCATAATCATTGTGGACCACACACCTACATTACCAGCTTCTATATTTAAATTAACAATAGTCAAGACTTTTCTATACACTGGACCACATATATACTAATTTTCACAAACAAGCACAGACAGACCTGCAAGGTTGGGCTCCAATGTCGATTTATGCAACCAAAATCTAACAATAACCCTAATTTTTTACACTTTATCCCTTAAAGTTGTTAAAGCAAACAAATAAAATTAATTTTCTATACATTTTAGTGCAAACTATATATAGTGGACCATACACTATCATTATTATATATATATATATATATATATATATCTTTATATGCATCTTTCTATGCATTTTAAAAAAAAAATAAAACAAAAAAACAAAAAATAACATTTTTCTATGCATTTTCAAATAAATAGTACCTAAGAACTATACAGAGAAAGTATAAGCACACAAACTCCAACATTGATGCCAAAAAAACACAAAAAATTTCATGTACAAATCAGGACTTACGACAACTCCTTCTTCTTCCTCAGGCATCGTTTGTCTTCCATTATACGATTAATCTTCACTCTAATGTAGAATGTTGCTTCACCTCCTTTGTCAATTTGAAAAATTAGAGATAAATTTAGGGATTTTGGGATTACAGATTTAGGGATTTAATAAAAAATTTCGAGGAAAGAATTAGGGATTAGAGAGAATTAGAAAATTCGTATTTGGGAATTTACAAATATATTCAGATCCAGCGTGTACATGTCGTTTTGGACCAAAACGGCGCAATTATCACGGAAAACTAATGGGAAAATAAGTTTCGTAGTAACGTGCGACCTTAACTAGTGGTTGGGGGGTTAAATGCAAAAGAAAAAAAATTTAGGAGTCAGGTGCAAAAACGTGTAAAAGTTTAAGGGCAACCGTGCGTAAACCCTAATTTCTATCTTCAAAAAGATGGCATCTTATGATGTGTATGTGAGCTGCTTACCATCCTCACTCAATGTTCTTTTGATTTGAAACATGTATTTTTAAAGTTTGTGTAAAAAAAAAAAAAAGTGGTCAATTTAAAATCTAGTGACAAAACTACTTTTATTTTTATTATTTAAAATAAAAATAAAGCTCCACAATTCAGCCCAGTTTTTTATATGCAAGCCCAGCCAAATTAAAATTCTACTATTCGAGTTTATTTCACCCACCGAAAAGTTTCAAAAAAGAAAAAGATAAACCGATGACAATAAAAATTAAGAAGCCATTCTAAGAAGCAATCAAGTATTATAAACTATCGTTTGTTTGGTGATAATGATTTTGCTGGTCTTTTGCGACAGAATTTATATCCTCAGTCGTTTGTTGAGTGCTTGACTCTTGATAAGAGGTATATCTACTCTACTTGAGTGGGGCTGGCTTTCTTTGTAAACTTTTTTCTTTTTGGTTGAATGAAACTTTCCTTATCAGCCAAAAAAAAAATGTATTATAAACTATCCATTTCCTCCAAACTCAGTGCCAGCCTTTATAGACCCCAATTTTTGACTTTGCTACTTTTAGTTTTGGACTATAGAGTATGTTACGACTTGTCATACATTAGTCAATGTATATGTTTGTGATGTTGATGATCAAATTCTACAAATGTAAAACCCAACAAGTTCACACAATTTGACAACATATCGTCAAAAATCAAATGGTGCGGGCTTGACTCGGGAGCTCTTTTTATACTACCAATTCAAAATATGAAATTAGTGATATCTATATATACATATATATAGAATAATAATTTAATAAACTATTTAGTTTATGTTATTATATTATATAGTAATGTGATATAAAAGTTTTGTTATTTGTCACCACTAGTGATGTTTACTAATAGAACCGCATGTTATATGACAAATTTTCAATATTTAATAATTTTTAATACTAAATTCTATATAAAAAAAATTGGATCCTTTAAAAGCGGTCACTTAAAATGCAATATAACATGTTGGTCCTAATGATAATC
This sequence comes from Ochetophila trinervis, assembly GCA_003254975.1. NCBI lineage: Eukaryota > Viridiplantae > Streptophyta > Magnoliopsida > Rosales > Rhamnaceae > Ochetophila > Ochetophila trinervis. The sequence goes on from QANX01005865.1 coordinate 63,472, forward strand.
TATCATCAGTGGATAAAAATAGTAAAATTTTTGTGTTATATCATAATTTAGTATAATAACATGAGCTATGTAGCCCACTGAATTATTTATATATATAATTATATTTTAGAATTATTCATTATTATATAATTTTGTTTAGAGGGCTGTAAAATCAATTTTTTTATTTGATATCCTGTACATTTCAAAACGTTGCATTTTATTTAAATTCCATAAAAAACAAAAAACAAGAAAAAAACCGTGTATAAAAGATGCATGTGCTACTCACGTGACTCCCTAAAATAGAAAAAAACTAAATTTCAGCACCTTTTCGTAATTGCATAATGATGTTTACACGGGGCTGTAAAATTAATTTTAAAATTTGATACAGTTAAAATTTATTTTTTCAATTTATGCTGATTTTTTGAAATATTAGGAAAAAAAATGATAAACCTAAAACCCTTTTCAAATTTGATAAAAAAAATTAATAAACCTGAAATGTTTTTTTATTTATTTATCAAATTTCAATTATAGAAAAAATGAAAAAAATAATGAAAAAAAAGAAAAAAAAATTCAAAGAAAATGGATGAAGAAGCATATAAAATACTAGACAGATTTGTTACATTTTAACTATTATTTGTTAATATTTTAACAAAATTTTGATGTGATTATTAAAAAAATTGCTTATAATAGATTTAATTTTAAAATTAAATATTAAGTGGAGTGATATTATGAAAATAAACTTAACTACAGCATTAATAAAAGATATGTATATCTAATTAGAGGTGGGCAAAATTAAACTAAAATGTTCAAACCGACTTAAATTGTTGCTTTTTGTTCGGTCTGTAAAAGATAAACAGTTTAGTTTGTTATGTAAAACAACCGTAACTAACGGTTTTATTTGCAATTTTGGTGATTTTTATACCGAACCAACTCAAACTGCCTACTAATATGTGATATATTATTAATATATTTTATTACTAATGATAAATATTTTTTATGTTTGAGATGTATTATGCAATTTTTAGTTTGTATTGTAATATTTTTAATTTGAATTGTAATATTTTTAAGTTGAATTTAGTAATGTAATGTTGAAATTAGTTTGGATTTTAAAGTTTAGACTATATTATTAAATTAAGTTTGAACTATAAAATTTATATGATGGATCATTGCTTTATTTTTTAATTGGATTTTGGACTATAATATTTAGATGGATAATTGAATTGATGTTTCATTAATAATCATGCTATTTAACTTTTAGTTGGTTTGTAATTTATGATACAAATGGAAGTGCAGTGAAAAATGGATTGTAAGCTTGCAACAATAACAAATGGACCGATGTCCAAACCCTTCAACCGAACAAAACTAAATTATTCATGAATGGTTTTGTTTCATTTGAGTGATTCCTACGGTTTAGTTTGTTACTAAACTAAACTGTCAACTACGGCCGGATTTAAATTTTTAAATAAAAACTGTCCAAATCTGACTACGTTTACACCTATATTTGATAAAGTACATAATTTCAAATTTGATAAAAAAATTCCAGGTTTATCAGTTTTTTTTCTTACTGAGATTTTGGAAAAACAGCATAAATTGAAAAAAAAAAAAAAGAGTAAATTTTAAGAATATCAAATGTCAAAATTAATTTTATGACCTCCAAATTAAATTATGCAATTATAGAATATGATGAAATGTAGTTTTTTTCTATTTTAGAGGGTCACTTGCGGTACTTGTTAATTCTTTTTATAAAATTGAACTACACTACAATATTTTGAAATATATGAGAGTATCAAGTTTCAAAATTAATTTTATAACCTTTTAAAATAAATTATAAATGATAACGAAATGTAATTTTCCATTAAATACATATATTAGTATATGTATTTGATAAGAACAAAAGAAAATAAAAAAGATAAAAGAATATACCATATGGTAATAATAGGGTGATGCAGAGAAAGGAATTGATCCTTCCTTGTACTTCCAATTTGATAAGAAAATACTATATGCAATTTATTTGTATCGATTTTAATCATTATGTATAATATAAATTTAATAATTCATCATAATAAATTAAAATATATGAGTTATACATAAATATTATTATATGTTTAATAATAAGTGGCTTCTTACACTGCTTCATTTATGTAAAGGGTAACATATATAAATAAATAAAAATTGTAAAAGCTTGTTGGCTTATTAGGTTTATCTTAAAAGTGTTAGCCAAATTGATTTTAGTTCTAAGTCAATATTTATACATTATACTAAATCGTATTCTATGGCTAATGTAAGACTTTTAATCTTAATATCTTGAATTAACCATCTAAACCCTGGGTTCTATAATGAGATCCACATGCACGTTTATGGTTAGCAAGTTTATACACCCCTACCATTTATTGGCTCATAGATTATTATGACCTAGCTATGACTCTGATACAATATGTAACGGTCAACTTGTCTGTTGGGGTTTTTCCAAAGTGCTAGTCAAATTGATTTTCGATCTAAAGCCAACATTTATATATTATATTGGGGTTACTTTATAGTTAATGTGAAATTTGTCGAGAACAATGCATATACAAAGTTAAAGATGCGTGATAATAAAATTTACATGCTTATCCAACTTTGGATACGCTTTGTCCCAGTTAAATACGGACATGAAATCCTTGATGAGAGAATTGCTTATACATAATTTTTCTTTTATCAAGGACTTCCTATCCATAATTTATCTAGGATAAAGTATATCTAAAGTTGAATAGGTGTGATAACAAAATTCATATGGCTATTCAACTTTTAATATTATTCCGGTCAAATTTTGGATTAGAAATCTTTAATGAGAAAATAATTGCATAAATACATATATACATATGTATATATATATATATNTATTAAATAATGTGATGATAGTTTTGAATTTCATTTATTTATAACTCTTCTTCATATCTAATTTATATGGATATTCAACGATAAATTCATAAATAAACATCATTTCGTAAATTTTATTTATTTATTTTTACATTAATTTAGTAAACAGTTTGATGATCCCCCACTGTTAATAAAAAGACAGTGCAATAATAACTGTATCAATATTATAAAAATATAAAATTAATTAATCATTTATTTATGATATAAGTATCAACAATAGTACTAGATTTTCCCCTACTGATAATCAACAAAATGAATATATAACCTAATGATTCGCATAGAATCCGATATATATATATATATATATATTTTTTTTTTTTTTCATTTCTTTAAAGACTAGCATTTAGAAAAATACTCAATTGCTACCAACCACGGGGTCAGTCCACGTTACCTAATTAACCTAAATTGGCAATAATTAAAAATAAAATAAAATGGCAATATGCCGTGGTCAATCAGTTAAACAGTTCATTAATATTCTTTTTCAAATTAATAATGCATGTGTTAACCTTATTAATTTTTATTTTTTGTCTAATGGTATAGTAATTTAGTAATAATTGCTAAATCAACAATACACTCCTACAGTCACATCACGTAAGTCTCATAGAATAATATCAAACTATCAGGTTAAAGAAAATTTAATTAATAAATTTAATCACTTTGTTTTTAACATTAATAAATTTAATCACTTTAAAATTATTAAAAAATATAATAATAATAAATTTTTTTTAAACGTCTCTTGACTTTTTTTATTGTGTGCATGTTCAAGTGCAAGTGCAGATACGGTAAGCCTCGTGTTAGTGGAAGCAAACATTAAAAAAAGAGCACGTGGAAGTTGCGAGACGTCGATGGCCACGTGAGAAGGCGAAAATTCAGTACCACCGCACACGTGTTTGGACATAGATATTTTTATGCCAGGTTGGCAGGAGTGGCTGTGGACAGGTCTGGAGGATACCCTGTCTAATTTCTCAAAGTTTGGGTTAAATGCAGTTGGTGGGGGCATTGATGTCTTTTTATATTTACTATTTTTGAAAGTGGGACAGTGATGTCTTACCAGCGCAAATATATACCAGATTTTGTCTTCATATACCAGAGACTGTTTGGATGCTCACATATAAATATCATTAATGCAAATTATTATTTTTTATATTAATATTTATTTTATGTATTTTTTATTATATCGTATTATATTATATTTATATTATGTTGTTGTTATGGTATTTTATTCAAATTTGACATGAGGGTTTTTATTTTTTTTAAATATATAAATTAAACTCATATATATACACACACACGGTGAATTCATGTCTATTAATTTTAATATCATTTTATAATGTATTTGTGTCATATTATTTACGTGTTAAAATATTTGTCTAAATTTAATTTATTAAATTTTTCGTTTAAAATATATAAATTTATATTTTTAAAAATATATTCAGTCGAAGGTGTTAAAATTTTATTAGGTCTAACTTTATTTATATTTTTTTAACTTATGGAAGATGTATTTGAATATAGATGAATAATAGCATTATTAATTTGTTTCTATTTTTTATTTTTTTGACAATTATATATCTATGTTGTTAAAATTGAACTTATAACTTATTATATCTATGATAGTACTACAAAAATATTTTTCAAATATGAATATAGTAATTAAAGTGTTCGGTGACTATCAAATATTGTGGTATGAAATTAATAGGTGACAATAAAGTAAATTTTAGATTCACAAAAAATAAATCCAATAACATTATATTACATCATTTGGTAAATAAATTTTAATAAAAAAATTTGATAGCCCAAACAGGTTTGTATTTGATCATATGTTATTGAGATATTAATACTATAATTAAAGCGTTAAGATATTTGACAACTAAAATTGAGCAGCTGAGGTGTTAAATAAACATGACTTTTATTAAATCAAAAACATCTATGACAAAACACATAAACCACCCACTATTTCCCTTTGATGGGTCACCACCTATATTTTCATGGCATAAAATAAATCCATTACATAAATGCTTTTTAATGTCATTAAATACAAGGCTTACTTTAGCTTATTTTGAGCTTAAAAACCATGTCTAATAAGTTAGAGCCATTTTTCCCCTAGTTCCTATATTTTCAACGCGGATATAAAAAATTTTACCAAAAAAACGTGGATATAAATTTTCATAAAAAGACAGAACTTAAACTATTTTATATTAATAAAAAAAAAATTCAATTGCCCATACAAAAAGATTAATGTGTTAAGTTATCGTGATAAAGAAGAAAAAAACAAATTTTATTTGAAAATTCCCACTCAATTATCTAATTATTTCAAACTCCTAGACTCAGGGAAAAAACTAAATGTTGTGCAATCCAAACAAGCCCTTAAACAAAATTCAACGATAATATTTCTAATGCTCAAGGTCCAAACTTTCACCAAAAAATAAAAAATAAAAATAAAACCTACTTGGATTTCGTGCTCTTCCGTCAAAATAATCAGGCCCTCAATAAATTCTCAAAAGTTCTGAAAAAAATTTCAAATAGAAAATAAATCTCACATGACACAAACACAAAAAATTAAAACAATAAAAAAATTGAAAAATTGCTGAAATTCCCACCATAAACTCAATTCGTAATTCACAGCCAGACCCAAGTCTTACAAAAAAAAAGTCCTTTTCAATTATCATTTCGTTTCTTTCTCTATTAAATCTTCTTATTATTTTTTTCTTTTAAAGGTCTCAAGCGCCTCCAGTAGAAGTTCACACTGGTCTATGTTATTAGATTTTTTTTTTTTTTTTTTTTCTGAAAAAGCGGATAAAAATATTTAAATTCAAATAAAATTTCAGCTTCTTCTATATTCACGTATATAAAACTTCATCCGATTCTTAATACTAAACTAAACTCTCAGCTAATTTTTTTATTATTTTATTTTACTAAAATAATAATTTCTGATTCCCATCTTTAACGGGTACGCTCAAATTTTTATTATATAGTTATTTTTTTCCCCCTATATTTGTAATTATTCAAGGACGCCACATTGGACCAAACCCAACTCCATCATCAAATCAAAATCTTCATTCATCACCCGCCTACAAAACACCCATCTGGGAAATCTACCAATTGACACTCTCTGACTGTGATTTGGGATTTTCCGATTTCTGATCTCTGTTTTTGGGTTTCGGAAAAAAACAGAGCCAGAAAGAAAATGGGCAGTTTGGGGGCGTTGCTGAGGCACCCAGATGATTTTTACCCGCTTCTCAAGCTCAAGATGGCCGCCAGAAACGCTGAGAAGCAGATTCCTCCGGAGCCTCACTGGGGTTTCTGTTATAGCATGCTTCACAAAGTTTCTCGCAGTTTCGCCCTGGTTATTCAACAGCTCGATACTGACCTCCGTAACGCTGTGAGTTTTTCCACAATTTTTTTTTTCTTCCTTCTTTAAGAAAAGAAATTGTTTATCGTATTTTCTGGTGTGGTACTAATTATTTATCCCATGTGAACCTTGTTTTTGAATTGGTTGTAAAGCGTATATTCTGATAGAGGAAACGATAATCATTGTAGTTATTATTTTTTCTGGGGTCAGATTGAATAGGGATCTTCTTATTTAGTTGTTTCCCGTTTATACTAGCAACACATTATTTCTGAACTCGTTGAATTTTTTGGTTTTGCAGGTATGTATATTTTATCTGGTTCTTCGAGCCCTCGACACTGTTGGTATGTTCCTATTATTTTTAATCTTAAGTTTCCTCTATGTTTGTGCTTAATTTGCATCTGGTAGGTATAATCAAGGTGTTTGGATTTCCCCCCCTATATGTGAGCTTCATATTAGGCTTATGTTTTTCTAGCATGTTTTGGCTTTATAGACATTGTTGAGATCTTTCGGAACAGTTTAGGCTTGTGTGGTAGTTAATTAATTCTTCAGCATGATACCAAAACCTATTTTTCTGTGAGGTTTCTGGTTCAGAATTTGAGTTCTGGTTCTGTGTATTTTTCATATATTTTGCATTAAGTTGTAGTGTTTAGAGTTATGGAGAAACTGTCTGACTTTATGTTGAGTAAGCTCCTAATTCATGGGTAGTTGGGTATTACTTACAAGACTACCACTTTTAACATTCTTCTTGTATTTCATTTCTCTCTTCATGTCTTCCGCCTCGAATACTATTGATGAACGGATGCATTTCCAGTAATTTACATTGTTGTGATGGATTCTGTGCAGAGGATGATACAAGCATACCCACCGATGTTAAGGTGCCTATCCTGAAAGCATTTCATCGCCACATATATGATCGCGACTGGCATTTCTCATGTGAGTGCTTATGAGATCTCACTGACATCCTCTTCTTATCTTTATGGACATGTGTGGATCTTTTTCAAATATATCCTGAATCAACTAGCACTCAAAGAGAAATTCATCATACATATTTGGGCTAGTGATTCAAGTTATATTCTCAACTTAATCTGAGTGTTCATTTTAAATCCTAGATTACCGCATTTCTTGTGGGATTTGATGAAGGTTTGAGTTGTAAGCAGAAATGGATACCTCTCTCTCTCTCTCTCTCACACACACACACAAAAATCATTTTTCTGCAGCAAAGCCTTTAAAAATAATAACATTTATAGTCTGGTATTTGATGCTTCAGTTTTATTTATCGACAAGCTTTTTCTTTATTTTATTATCATTTGCTACTTAAAGAATGAAACTTATAACTTCTTAAGGAAGAATATTCTGTTACCTTTTTCAGCCATGGTTAGGTACTTTGCATGCTAAGCTACTAACAAGAGTCTTAACCTGCTTGCCCATTTAATCTCCTTGTCATTAGGTGGTACAAATGACTACAAGGTTCTCATGGACCAGATTCATCACCTATCAACTGCTTTTCTGGAACTTGGAGAAGGGTAATTTTCTATCCTTTCATTTTTTTCCTAGGTAAAATTAGTTGAAAGAATAATTGTTAAGTTCAATTTATATATGCTAGTTGAAAGTTAGTTATGAGTTCATTTTAATAATCACTTTTTTAATACTTAATGAGTTCTGCAGTTATAAGGAGGCAATTGAGGATATTACTAAAAGAATGGGAGCAGGAATGGCAAAATTTATTTGCAAGGAGGTTTGTGATACATTTACTACAGTTATATAGGATGTATATGTTCTGATTTTTACATGTCTTGGTGGTTTTATGTTCAGTGTGTTTTGCTACTTTAAATTGATATGAAAATTTGTGGCACTGATTGGATAGAATTTAATAGGCCTTGTCCTCTTTTTCCTTCAGGAGGATAACAAAAAAAAAAAAGTAGAATATTTTATTTTTTTCCAAAGCCATCTAATAGTTGATGACAATATCCTCTTATGTTGCTTCAATAGTGTTTTTCAAGTTTTTAAATAAACTGATTTGTGACATGTTTTCAAGAACGGAATGCTTTCTAGACATGTTCTGATTTACTTTGGAATGCAAAATATGTTCTTTTTCTCTTATCTTTAATCGTAAAAGGAATATGATTGTAAGTGAAGCATACAATGGCACATTCTGACAATGTTTTATCTTGATTTTAAAGTTACAACTTTGTACTGCGTATCAATACAACCAAATATTAGCATCTAACCTATTTATTGAATTTATTATTATACCTTTTTGTCCTATCTAACTTAGTTAATAAATTTTCTTTGTATGACTTTACATTGGTAAAACTTTCCATTTCCTCTTTTCTTATTAAGAAAATTATTTTCGAAACTTTATTCCAAATTTTCTAGGATTTTAAAACCATCTGATTACAACTTTTTGGATCACAAACTCTAACATGCTATGCTTGTATTTTATTCAGTGATTTAAAAATTTACTTGGTTCTTTAATTATTATGGTATAAAATATATTGCTGTACTATTTGTAATTTTGTTTTCTATGATTTCTTGTGTTGGATGGTCAGAAGGATCTGATATGTCAAACTATTGCAAAAATTAGTTGTGAATATACTTAGAAATAGTGAATCCATGTGTACAAGAACTTAGTTGAACCCTAGCCACTTTAATTATTTAGAATTGTATTTAAATCCTTTAAAAATATCAAATTAAATCAATATTTGGACTTACAATTACTCTCGTGCAAGTTTGATGTATTTTAATTAAGTGAAAGCAAATGTTTGTTATACCTTATTCGTGCTTAGGATAGATGCAACTCCAATCTCTTTGACCATGTATGAGAACGTCAACACATATTTGTACATTTATAGTTTATTCTTTATTTCAAGATAGTTGAAATGTTCTTTTATATGGTTCTTGCTACCTCATTTTGCAGGTGGAAACAGTTGATGACTATGATGAATATTGCCACTATGTGGCAGGACTTGTTGGTTTAGGTTTGTCCAAGCTATTTCATGCCTCTGGTAAGGAGGATTTGGCTGGAGACGATATTTCAAATTCAATGGGCTTATTTCTTCAGGTATATAGAAGTCTTATATAAAGCAAGAAATATTTCTTTTATTCCAATTTCAAGTTTTATTGGGAGTGTGATTCTAATGCTGAAACCACTGGATCAAACAATTTCAGAAAACAAATATCATTCGAGATTATCTGGAGGACATTAATGAAATACCAAAGTCGCGCATGTTTTGGCCACGCCAGATTTGGAGTAAATATGTTAACAAACTTGAGGTACATTTTTTCTGACTATCATAGAGAGCTTGAGCATATGCAGCAATTTGTGCAATACACTTCTTTTTCTGAATTAGATTTATTTATCTTTTTTTCCTTTTTGTTTTCTTTTTTTCAATGATCTACGTCTCAGGACTTGAAATATGAGGAAAACTCTGAGAAGGCAGTGCAATGTTTGAATGACATGGTCACCAATGCTTTGATACATGTGGAAGATTGCTTGAAGTACTTGGCTGCTTTAAGAGATCCAGCTATATTTCGATTTTGTGCCATCCCTCAGGTAGAGGATGTTCTCAGATAACCCTTAAAACTGGAACTGTCTCTTGCTAATATAAAATATGTATGTATGTATGTATGTATGTATGTATATATATATGTGTGTGTGTGTGTGTGTGTGTGTGTGTGTGTGTGTGTTAGATCTGAGGTAAGTTTGCAGTAATAAAATTAAAGAATTTTAAATATAGTTTATTGAATAATATTTTTTATTCATTTTCATAAATAAATGGACTAAGGAGTGAAAAATCTTAAGAATGACAGAAACTTATCCTTCTAATTTGTAAAATAACCAGAATGGTTTTTGTTTGATATTGTATTCTAATAATCTAGAGGGTTGAGCTTTAGTAGACTTGGGAATAGGCTAAATAAAAATTCAACTTAAGATTTTTACTTTTATTTTTTAAAGCTTGTTTAAGCTCTACTTGTAATTTATAGTATGTGAAATATTAAAAGATAATTTTAAAAACATATATAATTATAAATGTACAATAAATTCATGTTGTAGTCAAAAGATGAAATCATTTCAATGGACAATGTATTCTTCTTTAAAAGTAAGTGTTTAAATCCTTCAAAAGTTTCACTTATAATAAAGTGGGACACATGAGCCAAGCTGAGATTCAAGCTTGAGATTAGCTCATTGATGCCTTGAGTTTGAATAACGTGTCCCTTTTTCATTTCAACTTTAAACTTTTGGATTTCAAAACTTTTATATTTTCTAGTTGCACCAACTAAAAGCAGGGCTGTTCATTTTATCAGAAACTTTTGTAGTAATGTGTTTGTCTAGGCATCCAGTATTCAACAAAGCCACTGGTACTCTGATTTTATCTCTGATTTAGTTGTGTGCGGTTACATCCAAGTTATTTATGCCCGTTGTAAATCAAGGAATTTCTTTCTGGAATTTGAATCTCATTTGGCATGTTCTACTGTACCAGATAATGGCAATTGGCACATTAGCAATGTGCTACAATAACATTGAAGTCTTCAGAGGTGTAGTGAAGATGAGGCGCGGTAAGATTTCAATAAATGGACATGTATGTATGTTTGGCATATGCGTTTGTGGGGAGAGAGAGAGAGAGAACTATAATGTCATGTAAAATTAAAGGCCCTTAAACTGTACATGTATACTTGTGCCTGATAATTTATATTTCATTTAGAAATTCTGCATATAAGATACATATTTTTTTTGGGGATGATTTTGGATAGAATATGAGAATATCTGATTTTGGTGTTAATTATCTGTTCATTCTAGTTTGTTACTGAAGAGAATCTACTTCATTGTGCTTATGTTTTCTAGGTCTTACTGCAAAAGTAATTGACCGAACTAAGACAATGACTGATGTCTATGGTGCTTTCTACGATTTCGCTACCATGCTAAAGTCCAAGGTATGTTGCTTGCATCAGTTCTGAACATATTAGTAGCTTCCACTACATGTCTACAACTGCTTTTGTTTATAGGAAATTATTTACATGAGAGTTCAAGTGCCGTACTGATTCCCTGCCCTCCACATCAATTGCATCACTGGCCACTTTACTTTTTTTTTTTTTTGGTGAATACTGGCTACTTTACTTTGTTTAGCTTTCTGGTTTCTTGTTTCTTGTTTTTAGTTAAATGGAAATGATTATCAATTTAGTTACTAACATCCTAATAAAGCCTTGAGCCTATCCAATTGGGGATGGGTCTGGTACAAAGAAAAACTAGTGCATTCCTTCTGTTTGCATGCTACAATTTTTTAGACTTTTTGACATCTTACAGATCTGCTGTTGGCCATTATAGGTGGACATGAATGATCCTAATGCAAAGAAAACATTAAGTAGGCTGGAAATAGCACAGAAAGCTTGCAAGGACTCTGGTGTTCTAAGTAAAAGGTATTTCACCATTGTAGTTGTCCTTCTACACATGGTACATTTTTGTTAATTGCATGTCTCAAGCATTTTTATTTACCAATCTTTCCAGGAAATCTTACGTACTCAAGAATCAGTCAAATTACAACCCAATGCTGGTGAGATTGAGTTTCTGCTGATTCAATAAAACTGACGTTAATACTAAAAGATGATTTTACTAACCGTCTCTAATTTACATTGCAGATTGCCATATTGTTCATTATATTGGCTATTATTTTTGCCTATCTTTCTGCCAACCGACCAAATAAATAGGGTAAGTTTCATATGCGAAACAGTAATATTCAGTCTGAAATTCATAATATCTATAAGAAAGCGAACCAATATTTCCTGCCTCAATATATTTTCTTATTTTGTATGTGCAGAATTATGGCCTTCATGAACTTCTCTTTAGGTATAAGTGGCTGATTACACAAGTACATGCCGCATACCATGGAAAACTGTTGTTTCTCGATCATACGCTGTTTAACAAAATGCCTGTTTGAATGTATAATCCTTATAATAGCGCTCTCGTCGTTTGGAAGCCTATTTAATATACAAATGCTTTCCATTTTGGTTCTTATGTAGCTAATAGTGTGTGTTTTAGCGTAATACCATCTTAACTATGCTAGTTTATAAGTTCTTTTTCATTTGCAAATATATATATATATATATGCTCTCTTACTTTTTATCAAACTCAATTGAACGGAAACCCTGGAACATGCTTAGGGTTTAACTTTTTGTTGTTCGGCCTATGTTTTTAAAATCAAAACATAATCCTTTTCAATATAACCCACCAAAAAAGTTTTTTTTTTTTTTTCCTTCATTGTGTTTAAAAGAGAATGATTCAAAACTGATATATTTCTAGTAGGATGTTTTCGTAGTATTTATTAGGGAACTAATGGCATGAAAGAATTGAGGCAATTGTATTTTTTTCTTTTTTTGGCTATTAGAAGCAAAGTCTAAGGTTTTGAATCACATAGTTTTCGCTTTTATTTTTTCTGCTTTTTCAGAATTACTTTTTAAAAATATTATTTTTCACTAATTTTAATCTGAAATATTTTTATTTTGTTAATTTTAAAATTTTAAAAATTATTATTTTTAATTAAAAAAATATGCCAGTAATAACGAACTTTTTTTTCTTTTTGGCTAGTCGAACTGTCCAAGTCTCTCTTTCAACATCACCACCTAAAAGGTTGTTTCAAAAAAATAATAATAATAATCAGTTGAAAGGCGACTTAAAAATAAAAAAAGGTTGACTTTATGGTCCAACAAAGAAGAAGAAGATAAATATACTCTATATCTGCAAACCAAGGTATTCGTCTCACGTCAGTAAAAATGGAATTGAACTTCAAATTTGAAATAATTAAAAAATATATTTTTAATAATATTATTACTGGATCAAATTTACAAATATGCAGAATTGATAATTTTATGCATGATACTATAACAAAGCATTTTTTTTATTGAAAAAATTAAATATAAAATTAGAACTGTTCAATGTCATTTAAAAGGGCGCCTTGATAATACACGAGGACAAAGTGATTGCTTTCTATTTTTGAATTAGGTGTTAAATTTTTATAATTATTTACAAACATAGTCATTCAATTTAATTGTTTTAAATTATTATACATTTTGGATTCAGATTTGTGGAAGTACACAGTTTTAAATGTTGTTTTTACTTTAAAGATATATGTATAAACATCTCTAGTTTCTTTCAAACTGTTTTGAAAAATATATCGTAGTTATTAATTGCACTTTGTATCCTTCATTAGTCAAATGACAAATTTTACTTTACCTTTATTATGCTTGTAGACACATTATATGACGTATATAAAGGAATGTAACTAATACGTAATAATATTATACGTGGAAAAAGATTAAAATCACAAGTGACGTTATGCAATTCAACATGAAAAAGGCCAAATAAAAAAATAAGAAAAAAGAAAAACCACAAACCGAGAAGCTCACAAAATGCTCAATTAAAGAGAAAAATCCAGATTTTAATTCTTAAAATCAAATATAAAATAATACTAATTAGATAAAGAAAGGAATAGATGAATAGTTTGTGTTGAGATTATTATTTTTTTTTTTTTGGGGTGAATAGTTTGTATTGAGACTCGTTAGATTGGAGATGAACCGAAACTTTTTATTAAACAACAAAGGAGTAACTCGTTAATCAGGAATAATACAACACAACTGAGGAAAAAAAATGTAAATAAGCAGCAATAATTTGATAGAATACAAAGCATCCACAACTTGACAAATTATGGATCAAAGAGCAAGGAATAGAGAAGGTTCCTTCATCATCAAAAAAATATATGAATTAAAAGGACTCAAATTTATCATCACAACCTTGCAATGGAAAAAAAAAAAATAATAAGCACCAACCGGCCTTCATATATCAATCAATAGAGACAGAAATATTTGCTTGCACCTATATCACATGGAAAGGTAGGATACACATTCTTCTACATGGAAAAAAGCAGCCGATCCACCTTCTGAGTATATTTATAGTAAAACGTACACATACAAAAATCCTCTGCTCATAAGCCAACCCCATGAAGAAAAGGTTTAGAACACTTCAGCCACCTTGCTTGCAAGAACACGGTCCCTTCTTTCGACGTATCCATATGGGAACCAGCCCGCTTTCCCTTTGCATTCACCTTCAGCCCAACCATTGTTGGTAACCTGTCAAGAGTATGATGTATAAATAAGGAACAAAAAACAAAACATTCAGCAAGGTTTAACTAAAATCATCTTTGATGGTAAAAGCATCCGATAACATAGGAATTTCAAAAACTGAAATATCCTTTGTCCAAGATCACAAGAGAAAGATTGTATGGTATACAAAGAACTTCACAATTCAAAATTCTAGAAACTAAAGTAGAAACTCATAGTACTTAAAATGCAACTGTGGCACATAGATCTTGCACTAAAGTGAACACATGACAGTGTCCTCTTTCTTATTTTTATATTATGTATAGGCTAAGGTGAGCTTCTCTTGATCATGTATGAGATACTTAAATATGACTTTGATATGTAACAAAAAACAAACATTTATGTTTAACTACTATTTTGATCATTTTCTTCGTATTTTAATCAGATTTCTTTTCTTCTTTTTTTTCTCCTTTCTTTTTCCTGTCAGTCCAAATCCTGGTCACTCCTAGTTCCAACTGAAAAACAAAATAGCAGTGCAATTAAATTAATATTCAAATGCGTTGCAAACCTTTCGAACAACAACATAGTCACCAACTGACAAATTCAGCTCCACCTCAGATTCAGCTTTATATGAATGCAGGACCTACATATAAAAGAATTTATGCATCATATATTATGAAACCCAAAAAAGAACGCTCTTAGAATGCTACAGATCATAAATTAGAAGTAGGCGCGTAAACCAATGATTCCTGACCTCTCCTAAAAAGTAATCTGCGCCGTCTGTGGATCCATTATGAGCTTGAGAAGCAAACACGCCATTAACTTCTTCGTAAGATGGAGGTGGTGGCATGGTGTTGCCAGTAGAGGGGCTAGGAGGTGCTTCAATTCGTTGTCTTTCTGATAGCATCTATGAAAAATGACAAATATTGTACAATTCATGAAGACAACAATTGAAAAAAACTCATCTAACATAACAAGAGAAAAATGGAAAAAAATTTATAAGAAAATGAGATAATTGCCTTATCAATACCTCGCTTTCAAGTTGATCAAGTATTTGAAGGACCCTCTGATGGTAGCTACGCTCTGCTTCCACCTTCAATCCATCACAAAATTACAGGGATTAATTTTCATATTTGATCAGTTGATATATTGAGATGAACTACAACAGACATAGTAGGCAAATTGTATTACCATGGCAATGAGTCGCTGAAGAGTCAATCTCTGTTGCTGAGCTTCAACAGCGGCCATTGCTGCAGCAGCTTCCTTCCCCAATATTGCCATGTTTGATTTTAGGTCCTGTAGCTTTGCTTCTGCAGCTTCCAGTTTCATAGCATTCTCAGCATTGCCTGGTGTTTCCCGCACTTTTGCTTGGCGTTTCAAAACTTCAATAGCCTGTCTAGGTTTAAGAGAATGGGTAATTACAAGCTGGTAAGAGAATCTTAATTGATAACTTAATTTCACAAATATCTGGCCATTGTTTAAAAAGATAACAGAAGATGGCATGGAAAAAGGGGTCAAACTTTCTGCACTCTTCAGCAAACACAATAAACCAGAAGTAGATATAATAGCTATATTCAAAAATACCTGAGCTTCAGCTTCTTGACGCATTCTATCATAACGTTGAGCAAGATGCCGAGCATCCTCTAATGGAGCTCCCATTACCATCGCTCTTAGTGGCTCTGCTACCTAATAATTGAAGCATTAACACTGCATCATGTACATTGTTGACAATCAATGATAGCAAGGGTGATAACTACTTGATATTAATATAAAAGTATAGCATGATTAAATAAGGCAAAAGGTAGTGCAGCCAATGCAGTAGGAAAGGGAGCAAATCAACCAACAACCTCCTTTAGCCATGAAATACAACACAATAATATTAATTTAGATATATATACATGTATAGAATCCACTACATATTTCCTAAGATACAGATACTACCCTGCAACACCTATCTATAAAATATTGCGCAGGCATTAAAAAATATTCATCAAACCTGTGTGCCAAGAGCTTTCAACATATTTCCCCTATCCTTTTCCATCTGAGCACGAGCTCTACCATAATTTAATGCAGCTCTTGATAATGTGCTACCACTAGTACAAGTATTTTCTGCACCATATTTCCTGCTATCTTCTGACAACTTGGTTCCTATTAAACAAAATAAGATACAAAAACAGAATAACAAGGTTTAGATGCTAACAGTCAAAATTGAACTACAACAAAATCACAATATAGATGCAACATCTCACCAATTTCAACTTGTTTGGAGCCAGTAACAATATATCCTTCTACACCACGGACAATATCTCTTTGATAGTGCTAATAAACGAAATTAATTACTTATAAGTAGAGGAAAAGTATAGATATGAAATTAGAGTGAAGATAGAGAACAATTTAGAACCTTGCCAGCACGTGTTGACATGTAAAGCTTTTCAAGTCTTTGATGCTGCAAGAGTTCGGCCTCATCAGTAACTAAATTATCTGAGCCTCCATATCCTCCAGCCCCAAACTGTTTGAGAACAGCCTAAAGCAACATCCAATGTAATCAAATCAAATCTCTTGTTTTCAGGAAGAAAAAAAAAATATTGAATTATGTGATTGTAACAATACAACCTTATCTAGTTAATACTAATAGCTATTGCAGATCGTTCATATCATTTTGACTGTAAACCAATTTGCAGCTAAGCACTACCCTCTATGTGCTCTAACTCTCGAACAAGCAAGGACCCAATAGACAGACTTAGTTCTTTTAGCAACGTATTCAATTTATTCTGCATTATAAATCAATTAACAATTTGCCCAATCAGAAATACAAAATAAAAAATCAGATTGTTACGCCACTTACACATTGCCTTCCACTTCAAATTTCCGAAATAACGAAGATGGAGTTTTCTTGGATCCATACAGATATTTTTCCCTCTCAAACAACAACCAAAAACAATTAAAGAAAAGATTGGAACTTTCTTTGGATCAACACAAAATGTCATCGTACAATGTGAAGCAGTAGCTGAGCACACAAATACAAGCAATCTCCAACACAAAAACAAAAACTAAACAGAATTTCCGGCTGAAATAACAAAGAATCGGAACGAAGGCAGCCAAAAAAAATTACGAAAACTAATGAAAAAAGAAAAAGGAAAAGAAAAAATTAGCCAAGCCAGAAGTTAAAGGATGGAAAAAGGTCTTTGACAATAAAACGGATCGATTTATGTTTAGATGCATAAATAGATGGATCTAGTGAGAAAGAACTAGGGTTTAAGGGAGGAGAGAAAGAGAGAGTACCTGTTGTTGCCTAGCGACCTGTTCGCGAAGCCTGGTGGCTTGCTTTCTGATAGCTTCCATTCACAAAACAAAGCTAAAAATTGAAGCCGAATCCACCAAAAGCTTCGGTCTTTGAACAACAACCAGCAAATAACTTTGGCTGAGAGAGAGAGAGAGAAGGGCTTTAGTTTTTTTTTTTTTCAAATGAGTTCGGCTGCTTTCTACTTGGAAAGAGTCGTTTGAGCTCTAGTCCCAAGTCCCAACGTGCAGAGACATTTTTAGACTTTGAAAAAAAAAAAAAAAAAAAAAAAAAAAAAAANAAAAAAAAAAAAAAAAAAAAAAAAAAGAGACAGATTTGTTCTTCGGAAGTCTAAAGTGAGTGAGTGTGAGACACACCCAAAGAAAATAAAAAAATTTAAAATTCTACATGCTGCGCTCTCATGGGTATGCTTGTACAGTAAGCCTGTGCACTGTCTGTGATCTATATCTATTTCTTTTTTTTAGTTTTATTGTTTTTTAATTCAATGTTTTGAATTTCTTTTCAAAAAAGGAAAGAAAATAAATTTTGAGATTTTCCTCTTTGATATATATAAGTATTATTATTATTATTATTTTTCAAAGTCATAACTTTAATTTGATACCTCTAGAATATAATTTATAAATCAAAAATAAAATTTCATCCACATTTATATTTTTTAATCTATTAATTTCGAATTTTTCAACAAATTTATATATTTTTTCCAATTCTGTAATCTTTATAATGAAAATTTATTCTTAAATTCAATCAATCAAAAAATATCGGTTTCTTTCCAGAATGGAACACACTTACCACTTTCTTGTTCTTCAACCAAATCGTATTAAAAAAAAAATATTATTCATCATTAATAGAGATGGAAGGTTAGTAGAATGTACATTTTATGTAACAATTTAAGTAGTTTTCATTAAAAAAAAAAATTATTTTTTTATTAAAATTTTAGTTTTAAAAAATAAGCTTAAATCACTTTTTTGCTATGTAGAATTAAAATATATTCAATTAAAATTTCCCACCTAAATTTAGATTTTACGGGTAATATAATCAGTGGTGAAAAATAATCAAATATATTAAAAAAAAAGATGATAATTGTTATAATTACAATTGATTAACAACAGCTTGGATTGGTTTATTTACTTTTAATGTTTTCATTTTGTGCATTAATCAACATTTGCTATTCTTCATCATTGAAGAAGAAAAAAAGAAAGAAAAAAGTAGTGAATCTTGTGAATCAAGTCAATGGGCAATCATAACCTTCCATTTTATTTGTTTGGCTCAAATTGTGTGGCATCAATGCTACCATATGTTTAATTATTTAATTGCGTTATAAAAGAGAAAAAGCAGCTTAGACATGCATGTACACAAAATATGAAGAATAGCTACAATAATCATGTGTGTATTTAGTCTTTTTTATTATTAAAATTATTCTAAGCACTACGCCAAAAATCCTAATAGGTGACGCAAAAATAGCGTCGCTAGTTGTAAACGGCGACGTAAATTCATGTGTCGCGGAAAGGGGAGTCGCCGAAAGTAAAAAAACATTCGCGACGTCTAAAGTACGTCGCCGTAAAATAAGGATTAAGGCGACGCTCAGCGTCGCTGATAACGGTTATACATTCGCGACGAAAGTGTCGCAGTATCTTCATCAAATCGGCGACGCAAGTGTCTCCGTTTCTCATTGTTTACGCGCACTTTTGGCCTAGAATCGGAGACGCGAGCGTCGCCTTTTCTCCTAGAATCGGAGACACTGGCGTCGCCTTTTCTCCTACAATCGGAGACGCTCGCGTCGCCTTTTCTCCTACAATCGGAGACGCTCGCGTCGCCTTTTCTCCTAGAATCGGAGACGTTGGCGTCGCCTTTTCTCCTAGAATCGGAGACGCTCGCGTCGCCT